>JBBJLR010160287.1:0-14549 GCA_037577145.1 Brachypetersius gabonensis
ATTGGCTTAGATTGAGTAAATTTCCATTGTTTACCAATCAGAGGCAGAGTAGTGCGGGTGTTCACACATGAGCACACGTGTGGTCAGTCGCACACACACCAACATCAAGGAATCGCAACGATGGCACGTCCAACAAGTTCCAAGGTGGCTTTTGCAAACTGAAAGTATAAGCACTACTTTTCCCTCGCTGAAGTGAAAGGCAAAAATGTTGAATTTGATAGTTGTCTCCCACGTTGTCCCACAACAACATTAAAATAGTGTTGATTAGTGTAAGGTCTGGCCAGCGTGGGCTCATTTATGTTTGAGACTTTTATTTTGATAGCCCGCGTGCACTAGCAGGGTAATGATGAGTGAGAGTTTCCAGCTGCTGGTGTACTCAGGACTAAGTATTTGGTTGTGTTCATTGGTTTGTCATTATGTTTGGTTTGGTATTTAAGTTCTGTTCAGTTGGACCTCAGTGTCGGTCCACCCTCACAGTTGCCAGCATGGTGGCATTGAGTTTCAGTCCTGTTTAAACCTAAGACAAGTCAAGAACGTAGGCCCTCGAGCCTTGCAGTTTTTGTTTTGAGTTTGCAAAATAAAGAATACAAAGAGAGGGGAATCCCGCTGTTGTGACTTCTCTGCATGGGGTCAAGCCATGAGACGTGACAATTAGTGTACAATGTTTTATATTTATTTTATAGTTGCATTAAATTAGATTTTTTAACGCAATAGTTACTTTGCCTGATAATTAGTTACTTTTATAATGATGTAACTCAGTTACTAACTCAGTTACTATTTGTGAGAAGTAACTAGTAACTGTAACTAATTACTTTTTTAAAGGTACGTGCCCAACAATGGCAAAAGCCAATTGTAATCACAGGGCGTGGCCAATTAGCATATCTAAACGTTCACTCAAAGACTTGAGACTTGACTTGGACTCGAGCACAAAGACTTGAGACTTGACTCGGACTTGGTAAAAATGACTTGTGAACATCTCTGTGAGTAGATCAGTAGATCATTAAGATAAGCAAAGACCCAGTGACCCAACATTTCCTGGAGGACTATGAGGGGCCGTTTAGGAAATATTTTAGACTTTTGTTACACAAACACATTAGAAACACACTCACATTCACATATGAAACTGTCGCACATGCATCCATTCTACTGAAAACTCACACACATATGAAATACGTATACACATACAGGTGAAAAGGACTCACACACACATATGAAATGCTCACTCAGATACATGTGAAATGTATTTTCTCACATGCACACACACATATGCACGAATGTCACGTGATCTCTATCGCGATTAAGAGGATAGAGCAAAATCAACAAATTTCTACATGTATGTCGTGTCTACCGATATATCGCCCACCCCTACTCTGATCATATGATAGGAATGACAATGCTAGCGCAGGTGGCTCAGATCGCTATCTCTGCAACATTAGCTTCATACTGCTGCAAAGTCATTCAGTGCTGTTCACCTCGGACCCGTGTGGTAAGAACTGGTCCAATATTCCTCAGTTTGTAACTATCCAACATGGAACTGCTTGCTAACTGTTGTTTTCTTCTCAGGCTTTTTATTTCAGCCCATGATTGTTGTGAACTCACCCACAGCTCCATAACATTGAATCCACTTAAAGCTGCATGCACCCAAAACACTCAACTTAATATATTGCATTTACATTTACATTTACATTTACATTTATGGCATTTATCATCTTAATCATCTTTATCAACTTAATATATTGCCCTTAAGATAATGTAAAGCTAACCCGTATTTGTACTGTACAGTTTACACTGATTTCCCGCAGTGTTTGAATGTACAATACAGATATTATCACTGTATAAACTGCACTGTAATTCATGCACAGGTATTTTCTTGGTTATGTGCTGTCATTTTCTTTGGTATAAGCAGGTAAATACAGTATTAAATTAATTTACAGTATTATAAATACAGGGCTTTAAGAAGAACAAAACAAAAAACACGAGAACACTCAGAGAAACAGTTGTGATAGCGTCACATTCTCAGATTGGCTACCTTCACCATCCCAAGACTTGCTTTCTTTGTGTTCTCTGGACAGTACCAAAAATGTACTTATATTTTATATGGAAATATAGCTAAATGTACATTAATAGTTTTGTTCAAAATTAGAACATTTGGTGCCCAAACATAAACAACCTGGATGAGGACGAGGGGGCATGGCGTGGATGTCACAAAAGTAAACAAAAAAATGCTGAGTATATCTGCGATTTCTGTGCATGTGGGGCAGTTTCCACGTACAATTATTAGTTTGGTTCTCCAAAAAAATCAGTGAGAGACTGAAGCCGCGACTGTTGAACTGTGCATAAGTGCGGTATATATGTATATATGGTAGAAATGGTGGGTGGATTCCGATAATTGAGATATTTTTTGAATTATTGTAATATTCATTTCACAGATCAGTGGTACACATGTTTTATTTCACAGAAATGTGTGTTATGTCACTTTTTAAAAGACATTTCATTACAATATATTTTTCTATGACTGATTTATGTACTGTAGTTGATTTGTTTCCTATTGTACATATATCAGTTAAAGTTTCACAGAAAAGGCATATAAACGTAGATTAGAATCTAGGTAAAACCAAAAAGGTGACATTTAGTCCATAAACCACACTTAGGTCAAAGTCAGAATCAAATTTAGTCAATGCTAGAATTCAAAGAAAAGTAGACGTTGTAAGAGCTTTTAAATTAAGTACAATGTCATAGAATTGCTATGATCTGTGTTATTTATCACCAAGATGTTTTGTAGATGCTTTGTAAACTATCATTATTCACATTATAGGCATCTATGTTCCTATATAACACAGTAGTTCCCTTTCCGTTATGGTACACTTATCTGAAAGTTAGAAATACAGTTTTCATTTGTCAGGTCTGGCCTAACAAACACTGACCAGTTCTGGGTGTTCCCTGTTATTGCAGATCTGGAGTGAGGCTCCAGGTACTGGAATTATATTCCTTTTTTTTTTTTTTACTAGTGGGTAAAGACAAAAAGGTAAAGATATTGACTTGGCATTCAGATTTCCCAGATCTCAATCCAGTCAAGCATCTGTGGGCTGTTCTGAATGAACTAGTCTGATCCATGGAGGCTCGTGCATGTGAACACCTTGAAAATATTTCAGTCTAGGCCAATCACAGGGGGAAAAAAACTGGTTGAATGAGATGAATTAAATTGTGATTGTAAATTTGTTTTTATTCTGAATAATACACCATATAGCACAAACAGTCGCTGTTCTGAAAGTCATGAATAGATGAATACACTGATTTGCTTCCAAAATAATGTAGAAAACAGCAATGCCCCTTTATCACACATACTGTCTTTTATTGTATTTGTTCTTTGTGAATTTTTAATGTAGTTATTATGAATCCACTTTTCTTTTTACATCATCGGAGCACAACAGATGCCCTTTCATGAGTAGACCAACAGAAATTACCACCGTAAAGCGACTGTTTTAAGGCCATGATTATTGTTTTAAGTTAAGCATGTATACAACTTTTTTATATTAAAATAATATTTATTTTACATCCATGTGCACATGAAACCTATAACATGACTTGGACTGGGACAGGGATGTTTCTCGGGGACCCCAAGTGTTGCATCACCTCCCTGCTCCATACTTTCGGACAGAAACAGGTCTTGTGGAGAAATGAGGATCTGCTGTGTTGCTCATGACTGAAACGTGTTCGTATTCTCGTTTTAGCAGTGAAGCTGCAGGTAGTTTGGAAGTAATAAAACTATGAGGATTTAATCGCCACAGGGTTAATGTGGGAGTGGTGGAGGAGCTGCAAGCAAAGTGGCCATGTTTGAACCCCACAGCTGCGCCTTTCCAGATGTTTACCGGGGTCAAATTTCTCTGTGTGGGGGCGGGACTGGATAACGGGAACACTCAAAAACATCCAGAAACTCCCTGCGGAGCAGACACGGAGCTGCTTGATTTTTCAGGCTACAGAGAAACTCAGAGGAGCAGGAAAAATGACAGGTAGGTCATCAACCCTGCCAGCATTTTGGAGGATCTCGAGCTTTTTCTTTTGGTTAAAGAGTGCTAGGGCGACTTTAAACGCCACAGACGAAGTTCGACTCTTTATTACTGGACCGTTAGACACACTGTAAACGGTCCGGAGAGCTCAGAACAAGCAGTTTAGCGCCGTCCGCGTAGCCTAACGAGCCACACTACATGGACAAAGGTATTGGGACACTATTATTGAATTCATGCCGTCTGTTATTGAATTCATGCAGGCGAACTGCACGATCTTAATTCTTCAGCATACCAAGACATTTTGGACAACGTCATGCTTCCAACTTTGTGGGCACAGTTTGGGGAAGGCCATTTTCTATTCCAGCATGACTGTGCCACAGTTCTCAAAGCAAGCACCATGAAGACAAGGTTGGATGAGTTTCGGGGTGGGAGAACTTATCTGTCTCGCACAGAGCCCTGACCTCCACCTCATCCAACACCTTTGGGATAAAACTGGAACGGAGATTGCGAGCCAGGCTTTCTCAATACTTTTGTGCATATAGTTTAACAGCTCATTAGAGTAACCAGAAAATAGGCCTCGGTTCAACTTTACCCAGTGGTGTTAAACTACAAGGATAAACACAGTATTGGTTGGAGTTGTTTTCGTGTTTTTTATATTCAGGCAGCTAGAACTGCTGCAACGAACTTTTGTATATGAAGAGGAACATCCACAAAGTTGAAATTAAAGTGTAGTCCAAAATGCATTGGTTATGCTGGAGCATTAAGATGACTCGAAGCGTGTCCCATTACGTTTGTCCATATTCTGTATGATGTTTATGATTTACTTTAGGGGTTCTTTCTGGAAAATAATTCTGCCACAATACATTCATTGCAAGTTCTTAAGAAATAAAGATTAAACAATATTAGTGAGACTGTAACACATAAACGTGTTAGTATGAGTTTTGATGCTTCTAACTTCCAAGCAGTTTTGATGCTTCCAACTGCTGTCAGACTCCACAACAGTGACCTTGCAGGTGCAGACAGACACTCACACACAGATATACCAGGGTAGGTTTTGCTAAATTCTCTTTATGTGCAATATTTGCAATATTACTAAGTGCAATTATTTTTTCGATACAACATGCGCAATGTTTGGGTGAAACTATTACTGCTAGGCAGAATGTGCAGTTTAAAATGTGCACTTTTTCTAGGGCATCTCTAATACTAAGCTACTGTCAAAGCCTGTCACTCCATTGTGTCTGTGTGTGTGTGTGTATCTATAGTGTTCTCATTTCTATTTACACATCCACTCTGTATAAACATCTCTATAAACATATACTCACTGTGTACATGCATAAGCCTACATCTAGTCTTACTTTTAAATGTGCAATTTAGTCTTACTTACAGTTTACATACATATATGTATATTTTTACTGTACAGATGTGCATATTTATACTCCTAGATTTTATACTGTACTGTACATTTTTATTTGTATTTTTTAGACTGTACATTTGAACATTTTATTGTATACTGTGCTGTGACATAGTATTTTATTTTATTTAATTTTATTCTATTCTATTGTTTTCCTAGTTTTGCTGCTCTTAATTTTGTACTGTCCCCTTTCTGCTGTGACTAAACAAATTTCCCACTTGTGGGACTAATAAAGTTTTATCTGATCTGATCTGATCTTATCTAATCTATAGGGGAGCCTGCGGAAAGCGTGTCCACTGTCATGCACTGTCAGCTTGCGTGCAGGCCCATCTCCTTGAATTTATTTTTATGTTGAGACCTGAGTGACGGGAATGATGTCTTGCGACCTCGCACCCATTGAATCAAGCCGCTTTCAGACCGAACGCTTGCCATGAGGTTTGCGCTTCCTCTCAAAAAACAGCGAGAACGCGCCACGCTTGCCGCAAGGCTTTACACAAAAAGTAGGCGTAGTTTTCTATAATCTCCCGTCCCGGCTAGCTCTGTTAGCACCAACCTCTGGAGTCGAGTAGCCACCAAGCCACCAATTTATTTATTTATTTACTAATCCTGGCTTTGCTTTGATGCTTCACAGATGAAGGTGAAGCGATTATCGTCTCAGCTGACCATAATGCTGGACCTCAAAACCCTAACTCTTCCAGTGCAACAGGAGCACTAGTGGAGGTCACCTTTCAGAAAAACGAGTATCAAGAACAGAAGTACTTGGAGGCAGAACCTAAAGCTTTAGGTGTATGTAGACAGAACTGAAGTTTACCTTATGTTGCCAACCACTTGTTTTCACAAAACAGATGATATATTTGTGTGATTTTGTTTTCCACAGCTAACACAGATTATGCTGAGTGTGTTTGTCATCAGTGTCAAACTTGTACTGCAGCGTGATGATGAACCGGCCGCTGTTATCGTTTGTAGCCTTTCTGCAGTTGTAAGTATTAACAGTTCAAATTGGAATGATGTCTCATCATGTGTCGGTTATGTTTAGATTGATGCCATCTTGACTTTATTTGGTTGCTGATGGTTTGTTGTTTGAAAGCAGTGTCTGATAATGTGCCTTTGCTTCCCATTCTGAAGGGTTTCATAGCCGGTAGCGTGGCAATAGCTGCACAGAACCTTCATCTTCCTAAAGTAAGCAAGACAGAGCACATTTTCTTACTTGACATGTTTGCCCACAGCTTTACAGCGAAGGGTTTAAGTATTTAAACACATTTGTATTTGTAATTTGACATGGTTCCAGCGCATAATGGTAGTGATGGTAGTTGCTTATTGTACTTTATATAACTGTTGTTCCAGTTAGATCTTCTTAGGAGACTGCTGGCTTCTTATCATTGTTCTTCATTAATGTAGCTTTTGAAGAAAACATGTAAATGCTTATGCTTGTCTTTGCTTTTTTTTGGTCATATTTCATAATAAAAATGTCAAAAGACATTATATGGGTAAATTGTAAGTGGGTATATGCACTAGAAAAAACAAAAATAAAAGTGTGAATACTTGTTGAATAGTTTATTTTAAGGGCTGCTATAATGAAAACCAAATTTTCCTTAAGGGTTTTTCATAAAGCAGTATGTAAACAGTATAATGAAGTAACATTCACTTCCCAGTCTATACGGTCCGTTTATAGAAACTAAGCTAGTGACACACTGTTTTCAATTTATTGTTATGTCAAAAGCCTAGACTTCAGCCTAGACTTCAGAATATTGCACTAACATTACAATTTTTATTAGTCATTGAGATTTGTAAGTCATTGTCTGTTGTAAAGGAACAATAACAAAACAAATCGATCTAAAAATCAAGTACAAATGAATTGGGACTGCTTTTGTTAGAGAAAAATGCACAAACTTCATGACTGGTTGAAAAATGCAATATATGGGCATTTAATGCAATTAATGCAATTAAAGCAATACAGGTGCATTTATAATGGCACATTTCATAGCAATGTCTCAAAAGTGAATGGGTCTTTGCTTGTGTGACTGGTTTGTTTCAGCTGAAGGCCTGTTTGGGGATTCAGATTGTGATGTGTATAGTGACAGTGATCAGCTTTTTCTGCAATACCACCACATTGGTCGAGATCCGTGTATTTAACTCCTGCTGGGACTTTCATGCCATTAATGCCACTTCGCTACTGGCCACATGCGAGGCAGTGATGGTAAGACTGCTTTTATGATTCAGTTTAGTACTTTTTGTACAATATTTCCCAATACTTTTGTCCATATAGTGTTTTTCTCTCATTTAAGGAGAGATTTACACGTGCAAGTGTAGTAGTGACCTGTGTTGCTTATCTCTGATTGGTAGAACTGAGGGTGTTACAACCCGTCCTGGCTTCCCACAGTTTGAAAGAGATCAACGATATTTACAGGAAAATTGTCAGATAGTATTCTGACCTTAAAGACAAAGCAAAACCGCCATATGGCAGCAAGGGACCTGCAGAAAAGTTTAGCTGATACAGGAGAGATGTTGCATCACTCTTCTGTGCAGTGTTGCTTGCACAAACATGAAACACATGAAAGAACACGTCACCTGCAGCCATCTTTACTCCAAAAATGTAAAAAAAAAAGAGTGATTTAACCAGGGGTACCAAACATTTTGCATCTCTGTGTCAGTCAGAAGATTAACACTGACTATATACATATTGGCTTTTAAATGCATTTACTAACAATTTCATTCCCTGGAATTATTTTCAGGGTTCACAGACCCTTGTTTAGTAATATAAAGGATTCAAATTGTATTTCAGCCACTATTTATCAGACTTATGTGATCTCTAATAGATTATATTACATAATTTACTGTAACCTCCTATGGAGGTAGGATATGATCCCAAGATCTGCAACTATACAAAGGGAGAGATGGGTTAAAAAGCTACTAGTTAAACTGCACAATGATCGTATGTTCTGCTTGTCCACAGAATGCCTCTGATCATATGATAGGAATGGCAATGCTAGCGCAGGTGGCTCAGATCGCTATCTCTGCAACATTAGCTTCATACTGCTGCAAAGTGATTCAGTGCTGTTCACCTCGAACCCGTGTGGTAAGAACTGGTCCAATATTCCTCAGTTTGTACCTATCCAAGATGGAACTGCTTGTTAACTGTTGTTTTCTTCTCATGTTTCTTATTTCAGCCCATGATTGTTGTGAACTCACCCACAGCTCCACAGAATTGAATCTACTTAAAGCTCCATCTCTTTCTGTATTGAGTTCAGTCAAATCTAACTGATACAGACATTATTTGGCAGATTATACACATATACACTTATAAAATGTTGTCAATCTGTAACATTCACTACATTTGAAATACTAATGTAACATTAGATGTAATGCACTTCCTGCCAGGGTTTAATTGAGGTCTTGTAAGCTCTTGTGCTTTAAAGATGCACTAATCTGAAACAGACATACGGCCCTGACAGATTCTTTGTCTAATTCCTACTTTCAGAAGAGCGCTGGCTTTGTGTTGGCTTTTTTTCTTTTGCTGGGTTAAATCACACACATAAATCACTATGTTACATTGTAATATACATATGAAAAGTGAAATATGATGTTTTTAGTCTTTACTGGATAATACAAGCCACACAAAATCAGCACAGCCTAGGAGCTACTAGAGCAGCGTGGCAGAGATCAAGTAAACAGATCAAATAGACTGACAAACATTTCATATTAGGGTGTATTTTTATGAGTATTTAACAGACCATCTATAATTTTAACATGTGACTGAGTTTTATAGGAATTTACTGGCTATTTCCTGACTTTCACTTCTCTTACTAATTCACTACTAGCTTGTTCTGTTCAGCAAAGGTGACAATTTATGTTCACTAGGAAACCACTCATCTATTTAGAAATTGTGGGTAAATTCCAATAATTTACATTTTTTTGAAAGACTGTAATCTGGTTTATTTCACAGGTATGATGGTTCATGTTTTGCATTTCACAAAAATGTGTGTTATGTCACTTTTTAATATTCATTTTATTACAAAATCATTTTCTATGACGTTTGATAGTCAAATGTTTTTCCCCCAGTACACGTCAGTCTGAGCGTCACGAAAAAGATTACAATCTGGATACATACAGAAAAGGTGACATTTAGTCCATAAGCTTTATTAGGTCAAAACGGCCCCTTATAGTCACGTGTGAATACCCAACAACTTACAGTGTGAAATTCTTTGTCTGGATTTAACCCGTTCTCCAAGTGAAGCAGGGGGCTGCCACCAACAGGGGCCAAACAAACACTGACCTGTTCTGAACGATCCCTGTTCTTCCAGGTCAGGGAATAAACTGTTCCTATGAAACGATGTTAACAGTCTTACTGAAACGTCCCCAACTTTCAGGATTAGCCCAATTCACAATATGCATACATTTATCTTCTCTGATCTCTTGTGTTCTGTTAGCCTAAATCCATTGACAAGTATTTTTTGAAAACATCTCATAAAACTTAGTACGTCTGCTAGGGCTCTGAAGTGTGCTCTGGCTCATTCTAGGGTTTTTGTGCTCTAAAATAAAATGTGACCAATCACAAAGCATCACCACAGAATGACCTAGTTAATATGTAGGTATAGCTAGTTACGGTTCACCTCTGTAGTATCTTAGTGTAAAAATATGAATACGTGTTCACAGTCACAAACGCTTTACATTTCCAGTGTTTCTCATTCATGCATTGTCTTTATCTTCTCTGTGTAATTCATCTTCATTTCAATTACATGGGGTTTTTTTTGGAGTTCATTTGTTTTCTGGAAACACATGTTTGTCTTAGTAGTGAATACAGGAATTGGTGACACACCACTAAAAATGCTGCTACTTGCTGTTAAAAGTACAATATATTTAGCCCATTTTCACTTATTCTCTACAGATCAATTTCAAAGATTGTTTCTTGTTTTGATCACAAAAGCATCCGTGTTTTAACTTGAACAGAAATTGGTTCACTACACCTAAGAAGAACATGCTAACAGATGGTATGCCTCTGTGAATTCTGACAATGTCTGCTTGTAGTTCACTACAAGGCCAGAGGAAGTTCTAATGGTCTGTTTTTTCTGAACGTTGAGGAACAGTGCATAGTGACCTCTTTCATCGCAGTTTGAATGCTTTCCAAGGTCACATACTCGGCTGGAACATTTAGTAATCATGCAAAAAAAAATCTCACTGCAGCTAAGCAAGACTCACTTTATTTACTAGTATTAGCAAATACTAGCATAACAAATTCATATCATTTTAATTAAAGATGTTAAGTAACTGCCTCTGAAATCATTAAAACAATAGCACTGGTGTTAAAAACAGATCCACTGATTATTGCTCAATAAATATTTTTCACATTATTCATGGTACGCCACATATATGCATTATAAAAAATTATTTTCAAAAATATACAGAGTAAGATTCAGTAATGGGGTCAAACTGGAGCTATTGTTCATAGCATATCAAAATGAAAAACAATTGCTGAGTCCAGCGAGGTATATTACAGATATATTCCCACATTTGGCTCAACTTGCTGCTTCACTGTATTCAGCATATCAAAGTAACATCAGACACACATCAAGACCACCATTAAATCAACAAGTTGGCTTTAGTCTCAACAGGTATTACCTGGTACTAAGTCAGGCAGCCCAAAAAGTACAATGTCTGCCATTTACACCCTAACGAACACAGTTACAACAACAGAAGTAAAAGCACATGGATTCAGTTTATGTTTACGTCTAAAATCGGGTGTACATCCACACACATGCCTTGACTGAAGATCCAATTATTTCTTTGCTGCCTATATCTGCAGCTCATCTGCCCAGTGGCTCTGTATGAAAAACAGTTACAAGCAGATTTGAGAAGTCATACTCAGCTTATTAACAAAAGACAACATTACTTTCCAGTTAGCGTAAACATTCAGCCACATATTGTTACTTCAGAGGTAACTCCCTGCATGAGTTCTATTGTGACACATTAACTAACTACTATAAATACAGCACAGGTTTTGCAGATGGTGGGTACACACCTGAGACGAAGATGAAGCAATTTCTTCTAGATCACCATAGCAACCATTTTTGTGGCGAATCAAATTTCCCCATAGAACGGAGTAATGGCAGCTAGGACACTCCCCCTCTACAGGAATCAAGTGAGCAGGCTCGGATTTCAGAAAGTGTTTAGCCAAGCACATGAGATGGCAAACCATCTTACATGAGGGATGGAAGCAAGACAGTCTATCTGCAGTCTGAGGGAGAGAAAGTGTTATATTAGCACAGCAGCTACCTGTATTATAAGCATACATCACTTGGACACCTAAACTACAGTGTAGGTTAGTGGCTTATTGGCTCACTGGCACTGCTAAGACTACTTATGTATTGAATTGTTTAGAAACGTAGTAGCACGAGTGCCAAATACTGGAGAGCAAACTAAAACTGCAGCACTGCCACCTCAATCTTAGTGCAAAGCATGAAAAAGGGCCATGATAGTGAAGCTCCATTTAAAAGCAGGAAAGCAGTAGGGATTTTGGATGAAGATAGGATAAAACAAAGATAAAACAATAGCCAAGATATTAAAGGCCCTATATCCTACAGTACAAAAACAGCCATGACGCAATCATTTTCTAAAATGTTTCACTGTTTCCTTAAGATAAAAGGTTCTTAAGGCTCTGTTCCCACTGGCTGCCCTACTATAGGTAAACTATAGGCTGAATTTAAAATGCAGCTTGCCATAGGATTGTACGGAATGGGGGATATATAGTACATGTTGAAACTTTAACCGTGTTGATATATTGCATTAACTTTGTTACCAATTTGTTATTTTGAACTGTTCAGTGGGAAGAACAATGAAAGTTCACTGAAGGGTGATGCAATTAAGCATGGTTTGTTTCTTATTAAAATAAATTGTTCCGCCTAAAAAATTTCCACTTCACCCAGATGTGCTTTGCCATACAAGATATGTTGGTTTAGATCTTCACTTCAAACAGATAGAGACTCAGATTGTCACAGCAACAATAAACAAGGTACTCCTTGAACACTGCAAAAAGATACAGGTGTAAACATACCTGCACCATCTCTCTACACAGCAGACAACATTCTATCAGGCTCTCCTCTTGATCCTTGTCCCCTTGCTGCTGTTTCTTCTTAGCACGAACACAGCCGAAGGTCAAAGGGATGTGAAGAGGGGGCTGAAGTCCAGGTTCAAAGTCTTGCCGGTACTCTTGCCTCAGCCAGCGCACTGTCAGTGGGAGGCGGTTCCATGGTGCCACCCGCAGCATGTTAGAGACCACACGCCAGTGGAACTGCAGGCTGGACTCTTTGCGAGTGCGTCGAGTCACACGTGAGAGTCGACGAGATATGTGTGGATGCTGCCAAGCCCACTCAAACTGAGACAAAGGAAAAGGGCACGAAGAGGTCAAGAACAGGTTGAACAATATAATCATACTTCTCTTTTTCAAGAACCGCACTTTTTGTCCATCTGGACACCTGGATGTACGACAAAAATTGTATTGCCTCTACTGAAAGGCAATAGTAGGAGCCTAGTGGATAAAACACCTGTCTGTGAACCCAATGACCACAAAGTTGCAAGCTCAAATCCCCCCCACTTTCTGCCACTGTGTCTTTGAGCAAGATACTTGACCCTCAGTTGCTCCAGGGGGACTATCCCTGTAACTAATGATTGTAAGTCGCTCTGCATAAGGGCGTCGGCCAAATGGCACTTTACCTTACGACACTGTATTTTGCTATTATGTTTTAAATAATGGTACTGTATAAAGATTGCACAAAATCAATGAACACCTTAGGGGTGCTTATCGAACCCACAACTCACTGATCGCAGGACGAACACCCTAACCACTAGGTTACCATTCTGTAGAGCATTTATGAGGTCAGGTACACAATCCCTGTTCCAGTTCATCCCAAAACTGTTGGTTGAGGTCAGGGCTCTGTACAAGCCATGTTTCACACTAAACTCATCCCACCATGTCTTTATGAAACTTGCTTTGTGCACTGAGGCACAGTCATGCTGGAATAGAAAATGTTCTTCCCCAAACTGTGTCAACTAAGTTGGAAGCATGGCGTTGTCCAAAATGTCTTGGTATGCTGAAGCATTAAGGTCGCCCTTCGGTGGAACTAAAGGGCATAGCCAAAACCCGGAAAAACAGGTTTGTCCCAAGACTTTTGTCCATATAGTATATAATTTAGTCGAGTAGGCATGCTTTTTACAGCACTCAGTGACCCCTACTGATCAACACAAGAATTACAGCGTAAACCATATCCCCTGAAATATGTGTGGAGGTATGGATAAACAAAAAGGATACTCAACACACACAAAAACCCTGCCAGGTCTCGTTGGACCTTAAATATACACAAAGTCGTCTGTAGAAAATACCTACTCGTGAACTCAGGAGAAGAAAAGCAAATGAAAGTATGAAGCACTGGCTTGGTTTTGGGTAGTTTATCGAGAAGCCTTACTTACCCTCAGAGCTGCAATATCTGAGGGAAACCCGTGGATAATAAGGACCATTTCCCTATAGAGAAATAAGAAGATAAGATAAGATAATAATCAGAAAACTTAAATTGCTTATGTTATGACTACAAAGAAACAGACACAAGAACAATATAAAATATGGAGCCTAAACGAATCAAAATAAAAGGCTGTAGAAAAAACTCATTATGAAATACACTATGCTATATACACAAATGCTGGTATAAATACTACAGATAACTAACTTGAAGTTAAGAGAAATCTACACACAGATGGTAGTTATGAGTCTGTTATTGCACTCAGTAGAGAGCAGTAGAATATAAGTAATAATACTGGCTGTACTGTCTACACTGGTTATACTCTTTGCGTAAGCCTCTAATAGCTACATTGCACATTTTTCTTAATCATTGGACACTGTACTTTAATTATATTTGCATACAATGCACAGAGAGTTGTCCACACACAAAGACAGGTAAAATCTCAGTCTTTTTAAAACCTTATTTTATACTTTTTTTATTTGAAATGTTTGTATGCTGTACAATGCCTCATGTCTGCTGCACTATTTGTACACTGTGGAACATAAGCTGTACAGTCGTGGCCAAAAGTTTTGAGAATGACACAAATATTAGTTTTCACAAAGTTTGGTGCTAAACTGCTTTTAG
>JBBJLR010160312.1:0-14547 GCA_037577145.1 Brachypetersius gabonensis
TGTGTGTGTGTGTGTGTGTGTGTGTGTGTGTGTGTGTGTGTGTGTGTGTGTGTGTGTGTGTGTGTGTGTGTTGGTGGGGAGTACATTCTGTGCTTTGGGGGCCAGCCCTAATAATGAGACTGATTCTCCTGCAAGCCATGGGGGGTCTTCAAACACAGACCAGGTTTCAAGAACCATCTGCTTTAAATGGAAAGTATTTGAGTACTTCCGAACTGGTTTAGCACAATTTATGCTTAAACATAAAAAACTCATATGGTGTACTGGTTGGCAAACTGTCACGCACACCAGAGTCAGCACCGTAAATGACTGGCGCCAAGGTATTTAAAAAGGAAGCAGGTCAATGTCTGCACACAGACATGGAAGTCTTAACTTCTGTTGCCCGTGTCGCTTTGTCTTCTCATTGGTACCGTGAGTACTTTGGGCATGTCTCATAAAGACATCCTGATTTATTCCAAGACCCTTGAGGAGCCCACCCAGCATGTCAGGGCAGTATTAAAGACGTTGCTGGCCCACCTGCAAGTGGCCCATACTGCAAGTTGGAGAAATGGGCTTTTCATCAGCACACCACCACATTCCTCGGTTTCGTTGTCTCCTCCCAGGGTGTGGCCATAGATCCTCAGAAGCTGGAGACTGTGCGTTCATGGCCCCTACTCACGTCGCTTAAACAGCTGCAACATTTTCTGCGGTTCGCCAATTTCAGTTTGACTGTGGCACTTCTTACTGCCCTCACCAAACCCAAGACCGGACCCTTCATCCTTAACTAAGAAGCCATCACCTCCTTCCATCATCTCTGTCACCAATTCACCATGGCTCCCGTCCTCATCCACTTGGATCATACCAAACCATTCGTTGTCGAGGTGGACGTCTCCGATGTGGGCATAGGAGCTGTCCTCTCGCAGCAAGGTCTGGAAAATTCAGTCCCACGCAGCAACATTACGGGATAGGGGGCCGTGCGTTGTTAGCCATAAAGTGGGTTCTGGAGGAATGGTGTCACAGGCTCCAGGGCGGCAATGGCCCATTCACGCTCTGGACTGACCATTAAAACCTCATCACCATCAAACTCGCCAAACAACTCAACCCCAAGCAGGCGCGGTGGGCCTTATTTTTGGAACAGTTCAAATTCAACATTTCCTATCCTCCGGGGTCCAAAAATACCAAGGCTGATGTCCTCTCGTGCCAACACCAGGCTGAGTATCCCCGGATGGATCCCGGGGCTGTCCTGTCTTCTCACATCATTATGGCTCCTCTCCGGTGGGGGTTAAAAGACAGGGGTCACCAGGAACAGGCCTTGGAAGCCCCGCCGGCCATCTCACCACCTGGGAGACTATATGCCCACTGCTGTGCGTCAGGAGGCATATCTCCTGACGCACTCTTCCACACGGGCTGGACATCCTGGAACTGCCCGCACCTTGACACTCTTTCACCATGTCCTCTGGTGGCCCAACATGGCAGTGGATGTTGAGGAATGTCGCCAGACCTGTGAACCCTAATATGGCTCTTTCTGGGGAGTGGCAGCCTCTCCCCGTTCCATGACGACCCTGGTCCCACATCACTGTAGATTTCATCACTGACCTACCTGTTCAAAGTTTGTCACGGTTTCCAGCCTCCAGTGTTTGAACAACAGGAACCGGAGGTTGATGTACCGTCTGCCAGTTGGTCTGCCGGTGCCGATGACTCTGGTCCCAGGCTAGGGACTCCTTTGCCAATGCTTACCAAGGCCAACGCTTGCTAAACCAAACAACATTGTCGTCGGCACCCTCCAGGACGACTATCCCATGTAGGGGACAGGGTTTACCTTTCCACCCGGCATATCCACCTATCCCAAAAAGCTCTCCTCTCAGTTCATTGGACCATTCAAGATCACTCATCGCATCAATCCTGTCACATTCCAGCTCCAGCTGCCTTACTCTCTCAGGATCCACCCAGTGTTCCACATGTCACAACTCAAACTTGTGTTTTTCTCCCCTCTGTCTACCCAGGCTCCAGCTCCCCCTCCACCTCAGATCATTGGCGGTGGTCTGGTCTACATCATTCAGTGGATCCTGAACTTGTGACACTGTGTCCGTGGTATACAGTATCTCGTTGACTGGGAGGGCTATGGTCCAGAGGAGCAGCCCTGGATTCCCAGACGGTTCATCTTGGATCCATCTCTACTCCGGGACTACCATCTTCGGATATCCTCTCAGCCGGGTCTGTCTGGGGACGGTCCTGGAGGGGAGCGGGTACTGTCACGCACACCAGAGCATGTGATGTCAATCAGCACAGGAAATTACTCGCACCAGGTATATAAACAGGAAGCAAGTCGGTGCCTGCACACAGACATTGAAGTCTTAACTTCTGTTGCCTGTGTTGCTTCATCTTCTCATCTGTACCATGAGTACTTCTGGCTCTTACGATCTTTATTTACCTTCTCTTTGTGTTTGTGGTAACGCAGATTCATTGGTAGGAATCTCTCCTCTTTCACGGAGCGTTCTCATAGAAACTGCATGGTTTACCTGCTCTCTCGTGTCTCTCCACGTTTGGGCTCCTCCACTACGCAACGTTTGGGCAAATAACCATTCATTTGGGTCTACTCTGTGATGCAAACACAAGATCATATTACACCTTTCTGGTAAATTCTTTAATGACCTTCAAATAGCATGGATATTTTTTACTCAGTGGCTATTAATTTGGATTGCTTCCAGCCTGACTCATAAAGTGCTGCATAAAAGCACAGATAGCCATGGCAGGGGAGATTCTGAAAAGTATGGTGATTTCCATTTGCATTAGGTTTACCATGTAATTTGTACTAAAGGCACTGGTAGTGTTGACTTATCAATTACTTGACTGGTGGGTAGAATGAAACATGGCTAAAGTGGGTCAAAAATTATCATATGACAAGTGTTTCCATATCTTTGTCTGGGATTTTTGTGGACCACACAAAATCTCTCATTTCTGACTATTTCTTTCTTGTTACAGGATCTTTCAGGTGCAGATTTGGCCAAACTTGATCCAACTGGTCCATATGGAGAATTTCACAAACGAGTGTACAGTTTACAGGATGGCCTTACTTCACTTTTCATCCACACAGAAACAGAAGCACTGTGCTTCCGTGAGGGGACAGAAATGGTTTCAAATAAAGACCCACCAGATGGGGCTGTGGTTGATACCGGTCAAATGTTGGTACGGGAGCATCCCAAAATGAATAGGACAGTCTCTCTAAATCATTCAGGAAGAAAGGCTGCAAAGTGCGTTTGCCGCCAGGGTTGGCACGGCCCTAACTGTGGAGTACCAACTGTGGTTCAACACTCCAACCTCCCGACCAAATCGCACTTAAGACCTCGAAAGGTTCCACGTAGGGTCATCAATGCCATCAACATCAATCATGAATTTGACCTGCTGCACGTCCGGTTCCATGAACTTGCAGACGTTGTGGATCTCTTTTTGGTGTGCGAGTCGAACTTTACTGCCTACGGTGATCCCAA
Organism: Brachypetersius gabonensis; assembly: GCA_037577145.1. Taxonomy (NCBI): domain Eukaryota; kingdom Metazoa; phylum Chordata; class Actinopteri; order Characiformes; family Alestidae; genus Brachypetersius; species Brachypetersius gabonensis. The sequence continues at coordinate 3,465 of JBBJLR010160312.1, forward strand.
ATCACTCACCTTTCTGCAGCTCCTCCTAAATGGAACTTTTGACTACATCAGGCACAAAATCCTATACGTCTTCCTTGATCACTTCCCCAAGGGTGGACGGCTCAATGGCTGGATTGCAGACGACTATCTGCGTACATTCTTGACGAAAAATGGACTGTCGCGGATTCGGGAAGTAAGGCCAGATGATGTGTTCATTCTTGATGATGCAGATGAGATTCCTGCAAGAGAGGGAATTCTGTTCCTCAAGCTTTACGATGGCTGGACCGAACCATTCGGGATTCACATGCGCAAGTCCTTGTATGGGTTTTACTGGAGGCAACTAGGAACGCTGGATGTGCTATCTGGATGCACCATGGCCATGCTTTTCATGGTCTACAAGGAGGATGGGATTCTGCTAAGACGAAGGGATTATTATTCCATGCCAGGATTCAGAGAATACGAGAAAACTTCAGGACACGTGCTAATGCCATGGTCCATTGGAAGCGCGGTTCACTATGCCGGATGGCACTGCTCCTGGTGTTTTAAACCAGAAGGAATTTACTACAAGCTTATTTCTGCACAAAACGGTGACTTCCCTAGATGGGGAGACTTTGAGGAGAAGCGAAAACTAAGCTACATAAAGGAACTAATACGAACCGGAGGTTGGTTTGATGGGTCAGAGCCACATTACCCACCAACAGACCCTAAAGAGCACATGTTTGCTCCCAAATATTTGTTGGATAACTATGAACAGTATCGATACCTGCTGGAGAATCCTTATTTAAAAGGTTAACATAAGTGGAAACAAATCAATGTATTTAGTAATAGCCTCTGAACAGTAGGGGCAAAAACAAGAACAGCACTTGTCTATTTGAAAATGCTATTGAAATGTTAATATTGAGAAAACAAAATTGTGGCCTGTGCAGTTATAGCACATTTAATATGTGATGCTTTGTTTTGTTTTGCTTTTTTCTAGTGTATAGAAAATATATAAAATGGAAATTGTGACCAGGAAATAGCATAACAGTGTAATACTGATGTTTGTTCTCTTTAGAGGGCGTGCGCTTATCCTAATAAATCAACATAACGTGACATTGGTTCAGGGGAGCACTTGATTAGTCGATTTTCCCTGGGGGTGTAGTGGGTCTGACAGTGAGCCGCTATTATTACTGTGGGGAAGCTAAACCTTAAAACTCTCAGGGATTTCATTATATTAATGCAAGCGCAGAAGCATAATTTCATTAATAGTTTACAAATATGAACAAGGGGCTGGTAGAACTAAACAAGCCATGCCTACTTTTCTGCCTGTTCATTGATCCCATGGCTCCTGGATGCTAAACGGTTTTAGCTGTTCCTTAATAGTTTGTTCCAGATGTGATGAAACTGCTAAAAAACAGAATGGTTATGAAGCAGTGCAGAAGTTCTTTCCCACATGACTGTGACTTCATGTCTTCATGTCCTGATAATTAGCCAGCTGTCCTGATAATTAGCCAGCTGTCCTTATAATTAGCCAGTAAATTAGTTGTCTGAACTGCGTTAACTGCATCCATAGGTTATTAGCAAGATTCCCTGCATTACTAACCATTAACTAACCACATGGAAACCAATTAGATTTCTTTCTTTTCTGATAAGCTGGGTAATTAGCTAGCTTTACTGTATTTTTAACCACTAGATTAGCTTTCTTTCCTGTGTAATTTGCCAATTGCTCGATGCTAATAGCTAGTGTGTAATTAGACAGATCTTTTGCCAGTTGATCTGTATCATAACCTAATTATTAGCAAGCTAATTACGCTTTCCGTGTGTTATTAGCCAGGTCATTAATATACTGTTCTGTACTAATAATACAGTGAGTAGCTTTCTATTAGCCTGGTGATTGGCTTGCTGACATCCATAAGAGTTATGTTCTGTCTGAGCAGTCGAGGGCTTCTCTGCTGTATGTGTGCGTGCGTGAGCATGCGTGTGCGTGCGTGCGTGTGTGTTTGAGAGTGGCACAATGCCCAAGAGTCAGGAGGCTTTTTCCTCTCCTCTCTCACCCACACAAAAGCCCCTGTGGTGTAGGCCAACACCTGAGCCCTTCTCACGGGGGAAAGGGAGGGCAGAAACCAGAGCTGGGGCTTTTGCACACTTTGGCCCTATTTGGAAAATGTCACTGGGACAGTCGTCATGCGTCCCAGCACACCCAGAATGAGAGCGACGACCCCTGTTTCTGACCCCAAACACTGAGAAACGGAAGTGTGTATGCTTTTAAAAAGGCAATTTTGAGTCTCTGCCAGTTTAACTGAAAGAACAAACCACAAGCAGATATCTTCTAATGTTCTTTCTCAGAAACCAAGCATCCAAATAATTCATAATAAATAAAGCTACAGCAAAAACAAATAAAGTTACAGCAAAAACAAATAAAGTTATAGCAAAAAGAAATAAAGTTATAGCATCTTGAAGTGATGCTATGGAACCACATAAGTCTGTAAAACACTTTTGAATATGCAGATCTTTACTCGATTTAAAGGTTGTTCCTTTATTTAATACATAGGCCTTTAATGAACCATCTTGTGACAGTTTCTTTGCAGGACCAAAAGTGGTTCTTCAGTGGCATGATTTGTTCGACCCTTATTTTTAAAAGTGAACTTGATGTGGAACATGTGTGGAGGTTTTTTATTCTTTAGAGGAGATCTTCATTTACACATCTTATCTCATTTTCCACTGAAAGGTTCTTCAGAGAACCAGCTTTTCCACAGAACATTTTTCCAACATTTTATTTTCAATTGTGACACATGCAACCTTTTTGTTTTGTATCTGTACTTGTAGCTATATAGCCAATAGATCTGACCAAAAAACAATCATATTCTTATTCTTCCATACAATTACTAATGCTGGGCAGCGATTTCAATTTTTAATCGCTATTAATCACATGGATTTCTGCGATTAATCAGGATAAATAACTAGGGTGCTTTATAACAGCAGTGATCCCTTCTACACAGTCACACAGCTGTAGTTCAAATATTTAACTTAAACATTAATGTAATCAAATCAAATATAAAACCAAAGCTATTTGCCACTGCAGGGCATTCACGTTTGATCTAGTTTGTTATAGACCCCGAGTTCCCCCAGAATCAAGAGCATGGGGGGCAAACCTTTATAGCAGCTGTAAAGTGGAACCAAATCCATATGAAAACCTATGTGTCTGAATGCAGTGTCATAAAAGTCCTTGTTGGTGCAGTGGTCAGGCATCCATTACTATTGTCAATATAATATGGACAAAAGTAAAGGGATGCCTGACCCCCTTAAAAACCAGCTGAGACCTAGAGAGTGTTGCTCAAACCCTGAGCGCAAAAAAGCAACAAACTGTCAAAATAAAAGTTAAAAAAAAAAAAAAACAGGGCTAACGTGTGATAAAATAATTGCTGGCATTAATGAAATTATGTGTTAATGCAATAATAAGGTGCTAAGTTGCCCAGCCCTAGTAATTACACAAGTATTAACTTTTATTTTTTTACAAAACTAGCATAATGTCATAACAAGATATTTACTCTTGTGTAATTACGAGTGTAGAACAGGTACCCTGACACCTGTAAGGCCTCGTTCACACGGCCGTCTGAACCAGGCGTTTTTCTGGCGTTCGTGACGCCAGGTGAGCTCCTATTGAACGCCACCCATTTTTCTGCTCATTGAAGCGAAATACATGTGTAATAACACAAGTGTAAATATCTGTTACTATGGAGATACTAGGGATAGGACATGGGACACTTTTGTGAGAAAAATATAATTACTGTGTAATTACACAGTAATCCCTCTGTAACAGTGAATGTGTCACCAACAGTTTCACTGTTATTACAAGTTTAGTAAATGTGTAAGTATTTAGTTATTACAGGACAGTATAAGGTAGGACTGAAAAGCAGTTCTCATGTGGTTCTCATTCTCACTCCTCGAATTATCACAGTTTCAAACCCATTGATTTCGCTCATTTCTGCACCTTGTTTAATGTTTATCTTCTGACATGTGATACCACTGGATGGAATTTGCACTGCTGATCTTGTACATTACTGTGTAAGTAAATTAGAAAGTATTTAGAGGTTGTAAATATCTACTGAGTAAATTTGAACTAAATTATATTCATATCTTGTTTTCTTTGATTAAATTCATGTTGTGTCCCGAGAATCTGTGTGCACAAATAAATGCTGGAAAGATGGCGAGGCTACGGTTCGAAAATCAGAATATGTGTGTGTGTGTGTGTGTGTGTGTGTGTGTGTGTGTGTGTGTGTGTGTGTGTACTTGTATAAAGGCGGAATTGGACTCGCTCCATAAATTTGTCCCGTTTGGTGGAAACGCGAACATTGTGGGCTCTTTTGAGGGGGATGTTTTGGTTGCTAAGGTTCATGTTGGGTTCAGTTCATTGGAATACAGCAGTATTTACACACACATGCTCAAAAACACTGAAACACACCTATTAACACTGCGCGTGCCCTAGACTCGCATGCACTACACTTTTTGGCCACTAGAGTGTGGAAGAGCACCAATTACCCATTCTGTGTTCACCTGTGATGTGAATCCAAAGTGGTTTGGAAATTTCTGGCCTGGAGAATGGAGATATTTACACTTTCATACAGCAAACACTATAAGCTTGTCCACCATTCACCTAATAAATACCACACAAGATTGCTACAGAACTCAGCATCTCTGAAAATGTAACTTTACAGGAGACGGGAATGATGTTTTCAAAGAAAAATAAAATTAATTCTTAAAATTCTCCCTAAATTCAATGATTTTGTGTGGGGTTTGTGTGAAACAGTTCATCGTAGATGTCTTTACAGTGGAGGAGAAAGGAAACAACACAAACTGTATTCACCATCAGCCCTCAGTGACGCTCCACATTGTTTATATGGATGTTGATGAGGATAAAATAGTAAATCACTTTTATTTTTGGGACTATTTTGTCACACGATGCCCTGCATGTATGCCTGCACCACAAATGGGTTTAGTTTTAGGAGCAAAAAGGTAGAACAACATCTCATGGAGTGCAACCGCAACAATTTGATGGAATAACTTGCTGTGAGGGAGATTTTAGAGGCAGACCTCTGGTTCCATTCAGACTCGAGAAGCTTTTCCAAAACAGGGTGTGTGACACCAAACCTGCTAGTTGTGGTGGGTGGGGTTTGAAAAAGTCCCCTTCAGCTGCGGTTAAACTATCTTGTGATGGTCCGTTAACACAACATGAGGGTGCAGATGGTGTTAGTTATGTTTTGATGTGACAGTGACCACATGTTACCCCAAATTTAACACACAATATTAAGTATTGCACTTCTTCTTCTTGCAAATGAGCTAAACAGGTCCGACACGTGCAGACAAAAAACTTTTATTAAACCATAGAATCTTTTCCCATCTTTCTCTTACAAACATTATTGCATTGTGAAGCTACATATGTACAAACAACCAAACAACAGGTTCATTGTGGAAAATAGCACCCCTATGACTTTATGACTATAAATAAACTGATCTCTGTTTAAAGAGCTTCAAGTTTAAGCACTGTTTTGTTAAGCTTTGGGACACGTAAACTGATGAATGATCAGAATCTGACATTTTGTGATTTTAATACCGGTTTGTGCTGTAGTTCTATGGTGAGCCAAGATTGATTTTCTGTGTGATTGATGTTATTTAAACATGCCAATGACATTCATTAATTTAAATTGCCCACAGAAATGGGGTGGAAGGGTTCATTTTGCCCAAATGCTGTGAGATTTGGGCGACGTTTGACTTCTAGTGTTTGCTGCCTCTCTAAAGAAGCAAAAATTGGACTCCAGCCATGTTTCCACTGATTGACCACATCTGGGGTGAAAGTAGCTGAATTGATCTGAATAGGTTTCCCTGAAGTGGGGTATCTATCATAAACCAAAAGATCTAAGAACAGCAGGTTATGATCTGGTTACACCCGGACATGGTTCTTCATGCTCACACATAAACGAAAACATCCAATGGAAACGTGGCTTCACTTCCAAGAGCACCTTTAATATTATTAAAATGGAAAAAATAAAGATCCTTTCTCCACAAGAGCCAAAGAGAAGCAGAGAAGGAAGATGAATAAAAAGAGTTTTAGAAAACAGAGCAGAGACAGAGAAAGACTTTTATAACACCTTCTAAGTTTAGGCTCTGCTGAAGAGAGGAAGGTTTGCTGTGTTTAGGGAGCAAAGCCACACACACACATCCTGTTTCACCATTTTCAGCCACACGTAGGTGGAGATGAAGGCGCTACGAGCTCCGTAAGGTGAGAAACCACACTATTCTTTTACACCATAATAAACCAATTCGTACCTCTCCTGGCCATTACAACACCTACATACTGGACAGAGCTCATTGCATCAAGCAAACCAGCCACATCCTGTAAACTGGAGCACAGCAAAAGCACCATTAATTATAGCACCACTGTTCCAACACTGGGATGGAAATCTGAGGTTAATGTGGCCCTGAGGGAATGCAGCTGGCATAAAATCCTCTCATTGTGCTTCAGAGCATCAACTTATCAACCTTTCTTTGAATTAAGAGGGATCTAGGATGGATTTTGTACCTTTTACCTCCTAGTGAATATGGTTACACTGATCAAGATAAGCTGCTATCATGTGGTTCCCTGAAAAGACACTATTCCATTAGAATGATGTAAATTATAACCACTGAAACCTCTACAGATGGCGCAGACTGAAAGGTCAAAGGTTCATTTCACACTCACACCCCACATAGAGGTGGACTGGAACAACATTATTCACTCTGCAGTCTTTACTGTCAGACTCTAATACAATACTGCAGATTCATTCCCTCCAAACAACCAACAAACAAAAGATGTCCTCATGCTATAGTCGTCTTCACCTGTTTTTATCTGAGGTAAGAATGAATAGCACCGACGATATCTGTCTTAAGCGGTAAATGGAAATGTTCCAGTTCAAATATGTGTTACTGTAATGTCTCCACAGCGACCACTGGGGGCGCTGGGGGTTAATTATGTTCGGGTCTTTTATTTTGACATCCTGAGTACACCAGGCCTGAGGATAGCTTCCAGCTCCTGGTGTACTCAGGATTAAGTGATTGTGTTCTGTCATTGGTTCTTTGTGTTCAGTGTAATGTATTTAAGTTCTAGTTATGTGGACCTTAGTTGTCGGCCCACCGTTACCTTTACCGTTATCATTGTCTTCAGTTGAGAACATTAAGGTTGTTGGCCCTCGAGCCACTTGTATGTTCTACTTTGTGTTAATAAAGAGAAACGAAAGTCATGGACGCCTGCCTGCCGTCGTGTACTCTTTGGGGAAACCCATGGCAACGTGACAGTTATCCTGTGTCTCAAAAGATCAATAACGATTCTGCACATGATTTCACTGCATGACTACTCAGCAAAGAATACAGTCGAACTGCTGCTGTAACGCTGCAAGTTGTTGGAGATTCCAGATCTGATATGGCACCACATTTAGACTTTTATATTTACATTACAACTGACAGTCAGACTGCGACCCAACGCCTGACACTCCAGCTAATAGACGGAGAGACGTACAGGACACTTAAGAGCACAACGCATATAATTAAACAACACATATAATGAAGAAACACACACTCGCTGTTTGCTGCTGTAAAACAAACCTTTCCATTTCCTGCTACCTGACACACAAAATGTAAACATGAGCTACCAGACACATGGCAAAGCCACCCAGTAATGTGTCATTTTCTTCATAAATGTATCATTCTACATATTCGTTCACAGAGGTGTGTTAGGGGGTATCAGGTCCAGAGGGTTTTTGTTTGCTAGTGAGACATTCGTGATGTTTGAAACTGCCATTCATTTTTGCCATAGGGAGAAACCCCTCAGACTTAGAATTTCTTATTTTGCAGTGAAGCCAACTACAGAATGGTACATGACTTTAGGGGCCATATGGGATGTTGCTTATATACTTATATATACTGATCCAAGACCAGCAATGAGAATGAAAGGTGTTTCCCTTTGGTGGACTTTTTCTCTGTCCACTTCACACCAATGGAAAGAAAAGATGTGGAAGAAAAACTCTGCGTCTGGTGACCATCAGTTGACCCAGATTTTCCAGATTTTCCCTGATGTTTTCCAGGTGTAAACCCAGCCATTCATGCACAGCATCTAATGGGGTTTCTGTGGTGACAGATATTTTTCATGGTAACCAAACACCATGGTGTTCTAGGTGAAAAGAAAACGTGTGTCCTGGTTATGGTGGACATGTGAGGTTTTGAAATGACGCAGTGTGAACATCAACCTAGTTTTAACCATCAAAGACACATCTGCATTCTGAACTGCAAGATACACAAAGGCACAGTGTGTTCACCCTCACATCTTTTCAATACTGATGCTTTGTATACTTTGTATAATACTTTGTATATACAGTTGTATGCAATCATTTGAACACACCTGGTAAATAAGTAGATGTACTTGTTTTTTGTACATTTTAGTGCACTTTCTTAATAAAAGTCTTTTTCTTAATAAAGTGGGGAAAAAAACAATTTGTTAAAAAAAACTAAAAATGTTAAATTCAACAAATAAACAAGAATTCAAAGGTACACATTTTTGTCCAAAGCAACTTCCATTCCCTACCTACAGGGGGCAGTCTCTCACTGGAGCAACTTAGGGTTAAGGGTCTTGCTCAGGGACCCAGTGGTGGTGCTGAAGGTAGGATTTGAACCCATGACCTCTTGGTCCAGAGGCAAGCGTCCTACCCACTAGGCCACCAACACCACCAACTCAAAGTTGTTCCTTGTAGCAAATGTTTACTATTTGTGTACTAAGCCTCTGTAGGCTATGTGTACTTAGTATTTGTGTACAGCTGGTCCTCTGGTTACGACACAGGTAACAAAACCACAGAAAAAAGTAGATATACTGTTCCTGTGCTTATAACAGTCTGAAATGGCACGGTCTACAGTTTTTGTGGGAGTGAGCATTGTAAACTTAAAGTGTCATATGTCTGAGGACCCCCTGTACTACGTCTCTGTAAAATATGTGTACTTAGTGTTTGTGTGCTTAGAAAATCCTACTAATATCGAGCATCCAGGGGTGTTCAAACTTTTGCATACAGGAGTACATACTAATGAGATAAATATCCATCCTCTGAAACAAGTTTAATGCTGCGTCCGAAATCGCATACTTCCCTACTATATAGTATTGGAAAAACAGTAGGTGAGAAGTTCCCGGATGACCTACTGCTTCCGGCCGAATTCTGTAGTAGAGAGTCGCTCGACACTGCACTATCCCGTAAGGCAGCTGGAGAGGCGGAGTCATATTCGAAAAATGGTGAAAAACGGAGACGCGGCTCTTTTCACGTGTAAGTATCTTAAGGAAAACGTTAAATTACACGTTCATTGTGGTTAAATTACACTTGTGAGAAAATGCCCTCTGTAAAGGTAAAAAATAACGCGCTGTTGTGACGACACACGACACGTGACAACACCAACACAGCGAATGCAGTGCGTCCGGATTCCATTCACACTGCCCTCATTCATACTGTATAGAACCTACTGTTTTAACACTAGAGCAGTGCGTTCTAACTCAAATGTAGTACCTACTCCAGTAGTATGCGATTTCGGATGCAGCATAAGTCTCACAAAAACATTTAGAAATGACAAATTTTTAAGTATTTTTGGAAAATATCTTTTACAGAAGTCCTGCTCTAGTGAGGAATCTAAGTGATGTAAACTGATCAAATACATTTAATAGCAGGAACATTTAAGATTTGTTTGTTTCAACCTTAAAAGCTGCAGTTTCTGTCAGTCGATGTTGGAGCCGATGAGGTATCCGTTGAAGGTGATGTAGACATCAACGTCATCACTGTAGATGGCGTTCTCCCGCTCGCGCTTGTAAAGCCGTATCCACACTTCATCCCCCAGTCTGAGGGGCAGCAGCATGCTCTGGCTCTGCATGATGGAGCGGTCACTGGGCTGTGCGTAAATGATGGCGCGTGCCTCCTCGTTCTGCATGATGTGCAGGTATGTCTCCTTGAAGTTCCACGTGTGGATGTTGACATTAAAGAAGTAAATACCCGGAACTCGGCAGACAAACTTTCCTGAGAACATGTCAAAGTGCTTGGGGACGTTGACAAAGACAGTGTCGAACAGAAGGGCCTGGTAATAGTCTGCACTGTGGAGAGCTTTGCGACGCCCCACAGAAAACGCAGAGTGCTCCGTCTTGCAGGGGTCGCCTGGTGGACCAGCTTGGCCCCTGGAGCCTTTGAGGCCCTCAGGGCCCTTGGGTCCTGGAGGACCTTCTAAACCGGGCTTACCTGGAGTCCCCTTATCACCTTTATCACCTTTATCACCTGAGAAGAAGAGCAGAAATGGAACTTCCATTGGTTACGGAACCTAAAACAACATTTCAAAAGTCTAATGTTCTACTTTTATTTTAAGCCCGTCCCAGTAGATCCACCTCACTCATGTCCAGTATGGACTATTTTCCACTGTGCAAAGTACAGGAAAACTGGAAATGAGCATTTTTATTGGAATGTAAAAATGTGAGCAGACTAATTACTTGATCCACTCGCACAGCACCACACACACCACAACATTACTGCCATGATATCTGATCGATAAGGGTTCTGTGGTCAGGAATGATAAACCCATCCTCTCACTGAACAACAACCATTGCACTCTTTGCCCCGCCACAATTTCTTTCACCAGGTTTCAGACACACTCAAATGTAATGCCTCCAGTGTAGCAGAAGCCCGGGCATAAATAACTTAAATGGAACACTTTAATATGGGGAAAGCAGCTGGAAACACAGTATTACGCCAGGTCCCACCTGCATGAGCTTCCAGCTCCGTCTCCCAATTTGAGGTGATTTACCAGAAGCACAGGCAAATAGTGTACTCAGTTTCCCCCTCCCCCATAAAGGGATTCAGCCAATCACTTCAGGAATGCTTGGTGTGTGAGGAGCAGTGATGGGAATAACGGCGCTATAAATAAATGTCGTTACTAACGGTGATACTTTTTTCAGTAACTAGTAATCAAACTAATTACTGTTTCCCCGTTACAACGCCGTTACTGTTACTGACAATAAAATGCGCGTTACTATAACTGAGAACAGTGAAGCGGTTTTCATGCGAGCAGCGTCTCTCTCAGC
>JBBJLR010160320.1:0-14547 GCA_037577145.1 Brachypetersius gabonensis
AGCGGTTCAGGATACATTTCACTGCGTGTTGTACTTGTATGACTATGCATGTGACGAATAAAGAATCTTGAATCTTGCAGAACCAAAAAGAAAACCAGGACCATCACAGCTAAAATATCCAGAGGATGTTCTTATAATTCACTGCTGACCTAAAATACATGATTTGTTGTCCTTGCAAGCAACAAGTAACAGAGGAGATATAGAATTTTATTGTTTTGATCAAATTGAATGTGTTCTTGGGTTAATATCACGTTTTTTATTTTCTAAATTCAGGTCTTTTTTCACACGGAAATCGTCCTGTTGTACTCTACAGTGGACATGCTGGAAAATTAAAATCTTTGAAAAAAATCTATTCAAAGAAATTTAAATTTTAAGTAGAATAGATTGTAAATAGATAGGAAGATTACACAAAAAAATTGTAAGACACTTTTTTCTTTGAGAGAGAGAGAGCGAGACAGGTAAAGAAAGAGCGACGAGAGAGAGCGAGCAAGACAGGTAAAGAGAGAGCGACAACGAGAGAGAGCGAGCGACACAGGTAAAGAGAGAGCGACAACGAGAGAGATCGAGCAAGACAGGTAAAGAGAGCGACAACGAGAGAGAGTGAGCAAGACAGGTAAAGAGAGAGCGACAACGAGAGAGAGTGAGCAAGACACGTAGAGACAGAGCGACAACGAGAGAGAGCGAGCGAGACACGTAGAGACAGAGCGACAACGAGAGAGAAAGAGCGAGTGAGACACGTAGAGACAGAGCGACGAGAGAGAGAGAGAGAGAGAGCGAGCGAGACACGTAGAGACAGAGCGACAACGAGAGAGAGCACGAGAGAGAGCGAGTGAGCGAGCCCTGTAGAGAGCGCGACAACGACAAAGAGTGAGAGAGAGACGTAAAAGAGAGCCCGTAAGCCTGCAAAGTACTTGCCTAAGCCAGCCCTTTAAACGTTAATTCCTCCAGCCAGAGTTCTGAAAACTTGCATTTGCTCCGATCTGAAATACACTATTACCGAACTCGCGCAGAGGTCACGTGACATCATTCCTATCACTCAGGTCCTACTCGCAACATAAAAATAAATTCACGCAATTTTAATAATTTAAGGAGATGCACGTAAGTTGCACAAATTGAAAAACGCATAGGCCCAGTTGGATGGGGGCTCGAAAATGTACTACCTCATCAGATGAAGTTTACTACTTTTTACTGGCCTTTATTTGGCCCAATTTAATTTACTACCTTTTACAATCCCACGGCAACCCTGTTTTAACATAAAAGGGACTGAAACTGAAGAATAAAGCTGGTGAGTCTCTTTATGTGAGAGTGATTCTGTGTAAAGAACTTCATGAACATGTTTTGTAGCCCAAAGACCTTTAATAACTAAAGTGAGTTTTGCATAATATGTCCCCTTTAAAGCTCCCGACAGACTAAACTGACCCCGTCTTCGGGGAAACTCCTTTATAGCGACGCAGCAGTAAACCTAACGGGAGGAAAAGAGCGATTGGAGCCAGTTACAGATGTTGAATCTTCATACCTAGTGACTACATGGTAGTAATAGATCTTTCCTTCAGGATCCCGCGCCACCTTCCAGTTCGGAGGCAGGACGATGGTCTTGGGTTTTGGGGGGGAGGGGGGAGGCAGGTCCATGATGCTGTTGGGCACAATCATCTCCTGTGGAGAAAACAATCACGGCAGTCATGAACGTAGCAGTCAAGACCTTTCCCAAGCAAACCTGGAACCTGAGCTGACCTGAGCTGATCATTTTCACACGTCAAACTAAATTGTTTAAAAAGACCAAATTCTCATTTTTAATATTCCATTAAAATTATTTTTAAAACGGCAAAAGAAAAAAGCACCACGTCCACACGAGGCACCCTGATTGGTCCAAGGCCCGGTCAATAATAAACTTAGCCGAGGTTTCCATGGCAACAAATGGAAACAAAAATATTTCATTGAGAAACACAGAAAATCCTGTCTGCCGTCGTCATGACGTGCCCAGAGAACAACTGTCGCCATGACAACAAACTGCATCCGGAGGTCAAAATTGACACGTCTTTCACATTTGGTGTCTGAAATCATGCACTTAAGTGGGTGCACTGGAATGTAGTGTGTAGTGCGCACTGAGCACTTCCCTCTCTAGTCACACTGCCGTGAATCAGAGCTGTCCTAAATGGAACACTGCCGTTTTGCACTTAGCGGAAGTGACACACTAACATTTGCTCGTGATTCTCCAGCCGCCAAAATATCTGCCGGCTTTTGCTTACGCTGTGAATTTCCTCTGGATTTTATTCGCTTTTAATTTTGTTTAGTTGCCTCTGCTTCATTTCATTGTTGGCCGCCATTATTCAACTCTGAAAACTTGTAGGAAGTCCCTCCACCTCCGCTATGCAGTCAAAATGGCGTCTGCTAATTGCGAGTGGTGTTCATCGTTCTGCACTGCGTTTTTAGAGCACCATCCGGGTACTTTTAAGCACATTGAGTTTTAGATTAATGGTCAGTGTGGATGCACTAAAACGCTTTTTCCACTGTAGTGCGAATAAACGTCTTCTCCAGGGCTCTCTAAACACCAAGGTCTCCCTTCAGGTGAAAGGCTCGTTCTTGGTTGATACAGTCAGGGTGATTTCACACTTGGTCCATTTCAGCCCTTAAAGCAAACTCAGACTGATTAAATCAGCATTTTTTGCATAAATGTGAACAAGCCAACCGGACTCAGACCCTCAGACCACATCAGAAGGTGGTCTCAGTCTGGTTCGCTCCAAGTCTGTGGCACAGTTTGATTAAACTGACGCGTTAAAAGGGTTCGCTTCGTCAATTTTGGCCCTCTAGACTTGCCATCGGTAGATCACGTGGTACAGAGCCAGGAGATGAAAGATTTGTTTATGTTGAACTGTAATAATGGTGAAACTCAACTATTTCAATTCTACTTCAGTACTAAACACAAACGAATAAATGATAAAAACCCAAATAAACATATAACTAACCTAACAGAGGGAGATTCTAGTCGAGATCAAGATTCTCTACCAAGTTGCTCAGACTCAAAGCATTAAACTCTATCAGTTTCAGTGAAGAAAGACAGGAGCAGATCTTTGTGGAAAAAGTTCGGTGGAGCTTTAATCGTCTACTGTTATGGAGAAAAACATTCCCAGTAATGGTGAACATGAAGAAACAATGCCGACAGGTTGGATGGGGAACTAAAGTGTGAACAGAAAAAGAACTGAGACCCATCTGAAACATCCGAAAGAGAACAGAGTTCCTTTCACATGAACTCCACTGTGAAATGACAAAGTTCCCTTTCTGTCGGTCCACTTTTAAGACAACTTCTAGAGGACAGAGTTCGGTTTCTTTCAAGAGACCTCTATGTGAAAACACCCAGAGAGAAAGAATAATAAAAAAGGTTAAACAGCACCCTCTGCTGGTGTGTGGATGAAGTGCGTTACCTGTTGAACGGTCTGAGATGTGACTATGGTGGTGACGGTTCCGCCCTGCTGGACCACCACGCCCTGCTGGTGAGGGGTGTAGACCTGCTGGCCATGCAGGTAGCCGGTGGTCGGTTCAGTGTACGTCTGCACAAAAACACAATGAGGCAATGAGCAACTGCTGTAACCCATAACACAGCAAAATAAAAACAAACCCAAAAATACAGCAAACTTGCAGATAAGTGTCTCTATTTAACCAATTTTACAAACCGATTTTATTTAATTCTGCCTGCAATATTTTTTTTTGGAATTATGTTTCGGGACGACCGGCCAAAAACTGTAGAGAGAATCGAGTCAGAAACTAAACACTTGGAACAACAGAACCTGATACAACTTCAGTACCGTCACAGTGCAGTTTAGAACCTGATACAACTTCAGTACAACTTGTTTGTTCCCATGTTTCTGTGTGTGGTTGTCAGTACCTGTATGACCGGGGTGCTGGTCTGCTGGTATCCAGCAGGGATGCTGTAGATGGCCTGGCAGGGTTGGCCCTGGTAGTAGATGGCGGTCTGGGGCGGGGCGGCGGAGGAGTACTGCTGGGCGGGCTGCGTCTGCACGGTGACTGCCTGCTGCGTGCTGGGGTCCCACAGCGTGGCATAGCCCTGCTGCCCCGGCACCTGCGCGCTGGCTGCCTGCGCGGGCACGGACAGGACGGCCACGCCGGGGTCCTGAGGTGCGACCACAGGCTGGACGAACGGCTGCGGTTGCGTGGTGTGAGCAGGGATGTGCGCCAGGCTGGAGGCGGCGCCCGCCTGTGTGGTGCTAGGGGCGGGAGAGGTCAGGCCCAGGTCAGGGATCAGCGTCTGGGCAGGACGCTGCTCGAAGGAGACCGCCGGGGCGGCGCCGGCCTCTACCGGCGGGGTGGGCAGCAGGACTTTACCTGCGTTGGGATTGGAAGGGTCCACATAGGTCTGGATGGGGTAACCGGGGGGGTAGGTCATAAAACCTTGACTGGACGCGTAGACCAGAGGATCAAACGCTAGTCTCTGGAGCTGCTGCTGCTGCTGTTGTTGCTGTTGCTGCTGCTGCTGTTTCTGAGCCTCCCTCTGAGCCACTTCCTGCTCAAACAGCTTCCGGCGCTCCTCTGTGGACAGCTTGTTCCGAGACTCCTTTATCCGAGGTTTCTTCTTGCTGCTGGCGGCCTGATCGTAGCTGCGGGAAAAACTCAAAAACTTAGTACTTCTAACCTTTAGGCCTCGTTCACACGGACATCTGAACCAGGCGCTTTTCAGGCGTTCGTGACGCCAGGTGAGCGCCTATTGAACGCCGCCCGTTTTTCTGCTAATTGAAGCAAATCAAAGTGTCCACATGGGCGCGGTTAGCACTGGCGTTCGGATGGCATCAAATAAACGCTGCATGCAATGTTTTCTTGGCATCAAAATCCCGACGAACACGGGGAAAAGGCTGGCGTTAAACGGCGTCAGACTAACGCCAGTCAAACGCCTTGCTGACGTCGATCAAGCGTCGCTACCAAACGCCACAAAAACGCCTATGGCGTTAAGAGCGTGTTCATTTCGAATGTCCATGTGGACGAGGCCTTACTGTTATTAAAAATCACAAACTGAAGTCATTAAATTTAAAACTTCAATATCCTAAATTCTTCCAATTTATTTTTCAACCCTGTACTGTGGTTTAATAAGCCAAAAAACAAGGTGTTTCACAGGACCATTTTCCAATCTCTCTGTATTGCCCAAATTTGAACCAGCTTTTCCTTTTGTTTTAAATAAATGCATGAGTTTTGTTACTGTGCCTGCAAGAGTGAGAGGTTTGGACCCACACTTGGATTAAAAAAACTAAACAAAAAAAAAATTATTTTTTTTATTTAAATATTGTTCAATGTAACTGACAGGTTTTCAATATTTTTTTTATTGTGTATAGAAACATTATTTATCCACAAAGGCTCAAATTGTTGGTTTTAAAGGGACACACCAGGTCCGTCTTTAGTAAACTGCGCTTCCAGTGTGTACTGTTACACTTCAGAACCGGTCAGTTAAATTAGTTTTAAGTATTACAAATGGGTTTTTTTTAAAACGTATTTGTTTAAATAAGAGGGTGCCCTGCATCAGGCCTTGCTCAAACCACAACAAACTCAAACCAGTCCGTTCACTGCGGAGTTTCCCTTGTGTGTTTGATAGTAAAGGGTTAGTGATTCCAGGACCAGATTCAGTAGATGTTTGTTTCTCTGGCCACTTTCTTACCGGTCCTCGGTTCTGCGGCTGCTCCACTCGTAGGCTGACACCGGCGGAGGGGAGGCGGAACCTCGTCTCCTCCTCCTCTCGGCGCTCCTCAGAGTGGATCTTTCCAAATCACGCTCTCGCTCCCGGTCCCAGTCCCTCTCCCAGTCCCGCTCTCTCTCACGCTCCCGGTCCCGCTCTCTCTCGCGCTCTCGCTCCCGGCTGCTGGAGGGGGTCCGGGGCGTCAGCATGGCTTCACGATCCCTGCTGCGATCTATTTGGGGGGTAAGAGGAGAGATCATCCTGAAACTCCCAACAGACCCTAAGAGTTATGCCAGAACAACAGAAAAGACAAAAAGCAGAAACCAAGATGAAGGCCTACCACTGGACTCCTTCTCCACCTGAGTCTTCTTTGGGATCCTATAGACCTCCTGCAAGACCAAATACACCTTTACAATGAGCTGTGCATTCAAATGAGAAGGCCTTTTTTTTTTAATTAAACTGTACCTAGCATTCGGTATCGTCTATAACGACTCTACGTTTGATTTCCGCATCAAATGTCCAACATCAACCCAACACTATAGAGTTCTGACTAATAATCTGGGTCTAAGTAACGCAGGCCAGTCTTTAACACTGAATACCCTTCAACAACATGCAACATAAAAGTGTCTCGTCCATTTTTACAACACAATCTTGCTAACATAAGACTATTTTTATAAATTACCAACTACTTGGATATAGCTGACCCAAAAACCAAATCTCCACTGTATAACATTTACATTTATGGCATTTATCAGACGCTTTTATTCAAAGCGACTTCCATTCTCTAGCTACAGGGGACAGTCTCCCTGGAGCAACTTGGGGTTAAGGGTCTTGCGTGCTTAACTTGGGGTTAAGTGGTGGTGCTGGAGGTAGGATTCGAACCTGTGACCTTTTGGTCCGGAGGCAAGTATTCTACCACTAGACCACCACCACCATAACACATTAAAGCTTTTGGAAATCTTTCTTATGGAAAGATTGTTTAAACACCCCTTACTCACACACCACCTGCTTTTCTTTACATTCAGAATAAAAAAAATGAAGTTTTGAAGTTCCAAAACTCTGAAGTTCCAAAAGTTTTTAAAGTTTCAGATCTTTTGATTCTACATGACGTAGATCATGACACTTCCTGTAACGTATGAAGCCCCACTGTCAACCTCAAACTTACGGAAGCAACAAATATGGACACACTTTTGTATATGAACATGTTTTAGTAGTGGTGCACTTTTACGGTATTTATCAGGTGCTTTTATCCAGAGCGACTTCCATTCCCTACCTACAGGGGGCAGTCTCCCTGGAGCAATGGGGGTTAAGGGTCTTGCTCAGGAACCTAGAGGTGGTTTTGCTGAAGGTAGGATTCGAACTCATGACCTCTTGGTCCTGAGGCGAGTATCCTACCCACTAGACCAGTGGTTCCTAACCTGGGGTCTGGACCCCGTTTAGGGGGGCGTGAAAGATCGCAGGGGGTGCTCACAATTTTGTCTGCACTGAGGTTAGCAAAACTATATTTGTAGACATTACATTTTCAATGTTTGAGAAACGTAAAAGTGTGTGTGCATGTGTATAAGAACAAAAACCTACAAACACTTAATTTTTGCAAAGTTTGTAATTAATCACTTCATTCTTTTTGTGCGTCTATGCGGGTAGGAGTTGGGTTTGGGGGGCCTGGCTTGTCTTGGACACAGGCAAAGGAAGCTTCAAGGAAAAATACTGGGAACCACTGCACTAGACCACCACCTCACTTCTGATGCCGAACACAGAAGTTGCCATACTATTAGTCAATTGCAGGCCGAAAGAGGCGAGATATGTCAGAAAATGGGTGTACAGCAGAGTGTAAAAGGCTGGCAGTACCAGAAGAGAATCGCTAGGCAGCCGAAAACAGGCGAGAGCATTAAAAAAATGGTGTCTGTGCTTTAACCTGAGACGAGAACGCAGGCCCTAAATGTGTTGAATGTAGCAAAGTATAAATATGGCCCTTGGTTTAAAAAAAAATCCTTATGTGAAAGTATTGAAGAACACGTGTCATTCGTTTATATTAATAATATCTATTATCATAATTTCTTAGCCATTAGTTGACAAATATTCTGTGGCCCATGCACCCCCAGTGATTTTTATATTCAGCTCATTTGTTATTCAAGTTGAATAGCACTGGTCTACAAGGTGTATCTCCCTACCTTCAGGTCCTTCCAGCTGTCGAGCAGGCGTGCAGCCATCTCACTGATGTCAGCAGCTCTGATCTGAGGCTCCTGGCTCCTCACGCTTTCCACATCAGACACTGCTTCCTCCTCATCCTGGGATGGTGTGCCCAGAGCCACACCCTCAGCCGCCACCGCGACCACACCCTCAGCCGCCACCGCCGCCACACCCTCAGCCGCCACCGCCGCCACACCCTCAGCCGCCACCGTGGCCACACCCTCAGCCGCCACGGCCGCCATCCCCTCTGCCACCACCGTCGCTGCACCTTCTGCTGCCACGGCCCCCATCCCCTCTGCCGCCACAGCGCCCGAGGACGTTTCCTCCAGAGCTGCGGGGGCTGGACGGGAGTCGCTACTCTCCATGGGAACTTCTGACGTCTTCTCCTCAGGTGTGGCGGCAGGAATGTTCTCGGGGGAACCTGAAGCTGTGCTAGCAGCTGTCGTATCAGAAGCAGATGTGGTTTCCAAAGTGACTTCAGAAGGTTCCACAGTGCTAGTAGAAGAACCCACGATGTTTACATCTGTGGTTGAAACTGAAGGCGGAGAAGACACGTTCTCCACAGAAGAGTCGGTACTGCTTCCTGCATCAGGGGCCTGCTCGGAGGTGCTAGGGTCTTCCTCAGCCTTGACGCCGGCGGGATCGCACGGCTGGTCCACAGCAAGGGTCTCTAGGTGGGATTTTACCTCTGCAGGCTCAGGTTCACACATGTTCTCAACCAGCACCTCCTCCTCAACCTGAATGGCATGGTTCCCTTCAACCTGAGCAGTGAGGTCCTCCTCCACCAGGGGGACCTGGTTCTCTTCAACCAGTGCGCTCTGGTGCTCAATGTGAATGGCCTGGTCCTCCTCAACCTGGTTCTTCTCTTCAGTTACCTGGTCCTCTGACCCATCTTTCTTAACTGCCTCTTCCGATTCCACAGCCTTTGGCTGGTTACTCTCAGCAGCGTCTGGAGCTTCTTGTTTCACCAAGGACTCTCCCTCAGCCGGAGTCTTGGTGCTGGTTTCGGTCTTCTCCGCTGCATCCACTGTGACCTCCATCTGCGAGGCCTCCTCCTCCATATCCTCCTCCTCCTCCTCATCCTCCTCTTTGCCGTCGGAGGCTTTGCTGCCGTCTGAGAGCGCGCTGTCCAGGCTGTTCTCGCTGATAATCTTTAGGCGACGGTAGACAGCACGTTTTGGTGTGTCCCCGTCCAGCTCCGGGGCCAGTTTAGTGGGTGGTCCATCAGGGGTGTTCAAGGGGGTCTGGGCGCGGGAGGTGCTCTCGCTGGAGTACCCGTCCTGCTCTGCGGGCTGGCTGAGCGGGCGGCTCTGGGCCCAGCGCTGGATGAACTGCAGTACGCGACTCTCCTCCAGCATATTCTTCGTGGAAATGGGCAGCACCGCCAAAGCCTTCATTATCTGCAAAGTGTGACATCACAAATTGGTTTGAGGCGTCCGGCGAGGAAGCGAGCCAAATGTGCTAATGTGTTGCTCTGCTGGATAATTTATGAAATATAGGAAATGTTGGCGGGTTTATCAATTATTATCAATGACTACAACTCAAGTTCCGAAGAGAATTGGCCGCTGACAGCAGGGGAAATTAGAAGCACATTTGCCAACAGCTTAGGGAGGAGGAATCCATGTAAATATATTATTACTGGTCACAACTAGGCCTGCACAATACAACATCTGTCCATTTCTACCCATCATAGAAAATACTACATTTATAAGGTAAATAAACCAATAAAATTACAACATCCTCAAACTGATGCAGCAAACAAATATACTAGATTTTGAGCTCATCAAAATACATTTGAGCAGCACAGATTTGTATGAGAGGCTGAATGCGTGTCACATTAATGAATTATTTACTCAATGTCGACAATTTTTAGTGTTTTTTTTTTAATCCTTTTATTTTGAAAGTCTTTGTGCTTTGAGGCGACAGCGCTCTCAGTCTTGGCTGTTTTTTGTGGATGCCAGGCGTCCCGTTACTTCTGTTCATATTATACAGACAAACATAAAAGGACGCCTAATCATTACACCAACAGGGACTTTAATGACCCTGTATTCAGATCCAGTGACTTTCATATGGAGTCGGCCACCTTTACAGCTCTGGACTCTGAACTTGTTTCTCAATAATAAACTAGATAAAACGAATGCCTTGCAGTGGCAAATAGCTTTGGTTTTATATTTGTTACGTTAATGTTTAAACTAACAAGGAGCTTTTTAACACAGTTACAAATATTTCTGTAAAACTCAATTTAGTGTTTAAACCAAATGCTATTGCACTTTTGTTCATACAGCAGGACTTTAAAAATAAAAGTGCACAATACACCTCTTCTGAATACATTATTTAATTTTACGTATAACGTGCAGAAAAACGTTCGCCACCCAGCATTAGCATAAATACATACTGTAGTGAAATATAGTGAAGCCATCAGGATGTCTCAGACGATTATTAAACACCACTGGCTATGAAAAACCTGGAGGAATCAAGAGAACCTTTTTAAGAGCTTGCACTGTGTGGGCACACTGTATGGAGATTTACCTCCAGCTGCAGTTTGATGTTGTTCACAGAGTTGCTTTTAGCCTCCGAAAGGTCAACCATGAATATCCACAGCAAGGAGAGGCCATGATGATCCAAAAACTGCTTCAGGCACGAAGGGTTCTGGGTGTTCTGCATATCAAGGCATGCAGAGTTAGCCGAGATTTCTCCCAGAATCACAAAAGAATATGCATCTGAGAAACATGTTGACCATTAGACCCGTTTCCAAAGACAACAGGCTGTTTGTTACTGTGTCTTTAAGGCCGATATGCAAATGAGCGTTGTCCTGGCTGGTCGCCCTGAACCGTCTCATTCAAAAAAAGCAGTCTGGGCTGAAACGCTGCATTTAACTCAGCCATGAACGGGGTGTCGAAACGGGTACAGAAGAAATTGTGTGTGTGTGTGTGTACACACACACACAGTCATGGGAACAAAATTAGGCCTCGTTTACACTGTCAGTTAAATGTTACCCAATTCTGATTTTTTGCTCATATGTGACACAGATCGCATCTGTTCCATGACAGTGTAAACAGGAAAAAAATGCATGCAATCGGGTATTATGAGATCGGTTTCAGGCCTCGTTCATATGTGGAAATAAATCAGATATAAATCGGATATGTGCCAATGCGACTGTCATGTAAACAGGCCGATCGGATTTTACTAGGCATTGCGTTCTGTACGTCATTAACATTAAGTCGCTGACTATCAGGCACACTGATGCGCTGCTGATCCCAAACAGATAGCCCGCACCTGTAGCAAGCCACCAGAGAGCAACCCCGAGGCGCATCTGCAAAGGGACGGCTGGCGAAATGTGGTGTCGTTGTAAGAGAAGAATATGGATAAACGTTGACACAGCAAATCGAAAGCTGGCTCATTCTAAAATTTCGGACCCACAGCTCCTCGCTAAAGCCCGCCACAATAGTCTCCCACCAGTCCTGAGATCTCTCACGCACCCAGACGTTCCTCTGAGTGGTCGAGGCCATAATAACTGAAGTATATGCGCAGGTTGAAATAATCGCCCTTTTCCTTCTTCTCCGCCTCAAAATCATGCTGTTATTTGGTGAATTTTGCATTGCAGAGCTAGCATTAAACATATTTTGGGTTCGTCCATCTTGGCTACTGTGTTGTGTAACAACCCCCCTTTGCTATAGCAAGTGTAAACAAACGATTCGGATATGGGTCACAATTTAAAAACCGTGTAAACAGAAGGTAAACAAAAATCGGATATAGGCAACAAATCAGAATTGAGCATCAAGACCTGCAGTGTAAACAAGGCCTTAGAGGCCACTTTTCCCTTTTTTGCAGCTGTGTGTGTTCGTATAAAATCTACAATTATCCATTATTCTTTTCTGAACCATTGCAGTGTGTGTAAAAATAAGAAATGCCTTTATGTGTGTTGTGAGTGCAGTAGTGTGTGTGTGTTTTCTCTGGTCTGTATTCCGGAAGCATCACTCCAGTTTATGATGGATGAAACAAAGTCATACACACACTAACAGCTCTTAACATCACTGTTTTAATTGCTGCAGGTGTAAAATAATGCAAGAGTGTAGTTTAACATTTCCAAGGTGTAATAAATTATTTATATGTATTATTTTTACATTTCTCCATGTTTTTGTTTGGAATGTTGAATCAAGTGTTGGTCAATAGTGTGTAAAAAAACAGTGACTTGCAGATTTTACACAGACACACTCCCACACACACACACGCAACAACCAGAAAAACTAATTACGCCTTCTTTTTTTTTTTATATGCACATTTTTGTCACATCACCTCATGACTGTGTTCCAGACAGTAGAAAAGTTTGTGGACGCTGAACCTACCTGGATGAGTTTGACGCAGGTAAGCTTGTGCTCCATGGTCTCCACGCGCACCATCAGCCTGCAGAGCGAAATCACCTGTTTCTCATCACTCAGACCATCTCCGTTCTCCAGCAGAGCCTCCAGCTCTTCATCCACCTGCAACACAAACATCAGCCCTGCTGGAAAACAAGCTTTCAGGAGACAGAAAAGAGCTACGCGGCTGTGGACGAAATTGGATGTCCACGATTTTATTATACTAATTATTTGTTGGATTCTGAAATTACAGCCCACAATTACACCCAATAATGTGCACCCAACTCCCCCCCGGCCCCCCGAAACCCAAACGTCTCAAACCCCCTCTTCCATTACCAAACCCAAACCTCTCGAATCCCCCTTCCATCACCAAACGTCTCGAACCGCCCCTTCTTACTTTTGATCCCCAAACTGGAGAACCCCAAACTGACAGTACTTCCTTCTCCACACCGAAGCTCCTAAACCGCTGGGTAAAATCTAGAATTTTGGTTGGAGAAGCAGTTTACAAGAATTAAAGGAGCTCAATGCATTTCTCTGATACTACAATTCAGTCTCGTCCCAAATCCTCTGGCTAAAACAAGCCTGCTCGAACCGGGCCATCTCAGAAACAGTATTTATGGACCGGACAAGTCCCTGGGAGTCTCAGAGCAATTAGTGCACCCAGTGACCCAGCAGACCCAGTTTGGCCCACGTTCTTTAGTCGACTCGCAGGAATTAACAGCTGCAGCAGTTTCGCAGCAGTCCAGTGAAAAATAATATGCTATAGGATGCAGCACAGAAGCCCCAGAATGATCTGTCCGGTTCATAAGTGTATTATAAAGCCCCCCATCAGACAGTAACTGGACGCACCGTTGTTAGAGCACTGACAGTGTCTTTTTTCCGAGGACGCTCCTTCTGCTTCTTCCCGCCCGCTGCTCGCACGCTCACGCGGTTCTCCCCACCCAGGAAACCCCGGCAGCTCGGCGCACCGCAGAAACATTTCTGTGCCTCTTTCCTGAGGGAGAGAAGGGTTGTGATGTCAGAATCAAATCAAATAGATACCAATGCATTCAACTCCAGAAAAAAACAATAAGAGCACTGCAAATGAAATCTGCATCTGAGTGTGACCTCCATTCCAGTCCAGTGTCTGTTAAATTCCTACACATGCACCTCATTCTGCTTTATGAGGGACTGATCAGCTGAAGCACATCTTATTTAATGAGGAAAAGTATAAAACACTGCTGTAAACGACTCTCTCCTCTCACACTGAGACCAGTCGGATGGTGAAACACTACTAGAAGTTTCTCAAAGGTCATTATTGCCATTTTGTTTAAGAGAGAACCAGAGATTGGTTTTCTTTTAATTATTCAGGTTCTGTAAACTCTGCATCATTTCTCTGATTCTGATCAGAGAAATTTTTGTTGTTTCCTTTGAAACGATGCTTTAAAGAACATTATTTTTATTTGGAAATCAGGAGAAATATTGTCAGAAGTTCTTAAAAATTAAGGCAAAGCTGTTCAGTTTAATACTTGTAGCTACAAAAGATAAAACTTGAGAAACTGAACATTTTGCAGTGGGAACTTTACATAGACAATATTTCTCATTTAAATTCCACTTAAAATATTTAAACTACATTTGCAATAAAAATCTGTAAATCTGCAGTGTACCGTATCACTGTATTGTGATGAGCTCTTTGAATAGAGAAAAGACTGATATAAAGCGATTCAGTTGCGACTCTGGTTGTGCCGTCTGACTGCAAAGCTATAACCTGTAGCTGGTGGCGCTATAGACAGCGACTGTGTGACATCTTAGATCAGAACGTATCATTTTTAATATAAAGATTTTAATGACCCACATCTCCTAGTCAGTGAGATGATACTGCCTCGATGCTGGTGTCGCAGGTCTGACTCGGACTGAGTGTGTCTGTGAGAGAATGTGTGTGTGTGTGTGTTTCTTTGTCCGTCAGTTGGTGCATCAGCTGTTGGGCTGCAGTCTAGTGTGAGAGTTTAGTGTGGTTTAGTTCCTGACTGAATGTGTGAGTGAGAGTGTGTGTATGTGTGAGAGAGAAAGTGTGTGTGTGTGTGAGACAGAGTGTGAGAGAGTGTAAAATTGTATGGAGTGTAAAGGTGACGGTGTATCGACTGTAATCGTGAATCTCCATTAACCTGCAGTTCATCAGTTATTAGTGTTAGAATCTTCATCGTTAAACCCTCCAGGTGTGACGCTGTGCTTTAATGGAAAGTAGTCAGACGGCACCAGCATGTCACCCTACCAGTGTTGTGCAAGTTACTTCCAAACTGTAATACATTACAGATTACTTGTTACTGTCATTTAAAAGTAATCCCT
>JBBJLR010160339.1:0-14546 GCA_037577145.1 Brachypetersius gabonensis
TGTAACAGAAAAAACATAAAGTACATCAATTTGCCTGAAATAAAAAAAATCAAGCCTTATTTAAACGAAACTTTTTTTGACAATTTGATACTGAATAATAAAATTAAATATAATCAGTAAGTAATAATACATTCCCATGGAGAGCGGCTTTAACTAACTGCGTTTATGGTCCCCGATACTTCGGCTCTCGCAGAATAGTATAAAAAACGTAGAGTCTTTCGTAGCGAGTCATTCAACAAGAAGCTAAACACACAAGGTCTGATCTGACTGTGTGTGTTTGGACCTGGGTCACCTCCAAGCCAACACACACACACACACACACACACACACACACACACACACACACACACACACACCGGTTAGTCTGCACCCCACATCCCCGAAATCATTTAAGAGAGCAGGAAAGTATTACAATTGGACAAAAAGTGGAGGAAAGGCGCTAATTTCACTTTAACCCTCTTTTCACTCCGGCTGAACTTCGCTCCGAGCAGGAGGTTTCTCCTCAAATTTCCCGATCCACCTTAAAAAGCCCCGCTGCCGCAGTGAATCCCCCCCCAAGTCCCAGCGCACAATAACGGCCGGGTTTAAGGTGGACCAGAGAACTCCACCGAGAGGCGAGGGAACAACAAAGAAAAGCTGGCTCTAACAAAGTACCGGAGGTCGCGATAGAGAGAAAAACACCGTTTTAAAATGTTCAGCAGTGTTTCTGAGTGGCCAGGAAGGAACGCATCTGAAGTCGTCAGCCATGGACTTGAAGAAGACTTTGTGGTGCCGTTTGTTAAGGGCGACTCGGAGCTCGGACAGGGTGACCCTCTCCGCCGGCACTGCCAGCTTGTCCAGGTACGGAGTCTCCTGCCCAGTGGTAGATAACTTTGGTTTCCCCCATGGCCCACAGCTCGGGGAGGCCGACCTGGAGTTCATCCAGACCCGAACTGCTCCTTTCCTCCCTCCCGGGGAGCCGCACCACCTTCTCGGCTCTTATTCCTCCTCCTCTGCTCTTAAATGAAGCCTCGAGGCAAAGAATTTGCCTCGATTTTTTGTAATCGAATCATTCGAGTTACTCGAATAATCGTTTCAGCTCTAATGTGAAGTAGTCTTGCCACATGCAGTATCAGTACTCTTCTCTCTATTACATATTTTATCTACTACTTATATACTACTGATCTCTATTTCTGCTGTTAGTAATACATTAAATTGTAAGTGTATTTCATATTTAGTCTTGCTAGATTTATTTAGACTTAATATTTTAAAATGTTCTTGTCTCTGTGTGTCTGTGTAGATACCGTACTATAGCTAATTTCATTTGGGATCAAGTTTTCTGATTCTGATTCGCACTGTTTGAGAATGTTCCCCCTTTGGTATGTTGATGTTTGTGGGTTTAATTGATATTTAACTTCAATGTTTTTCCATTCATTCTTACCTTGAGTAGTTAGAGTCCTGTTGTTTCAATCTAACACAAGTGGACCAGTAAACTCCCATCACAATGCAAAAATAAAGACATTTTATTTTCAGTTTCAAAGAAATATAATATGAAGGAGAGCATGTCACTGGTCACTGGCAAGCCCAGGAACGCAGGTTCAGTTTCACATAAATTTTACCATATGCTGAAGGAACTTTTTTTCATTTATCTTCTTTTATACATATTTCACTCTGCTGTTCTAGCCAGCTTTTCATAAATAAACATCTCTAATGTGCTCTGTAGTGCATTTCACAGGACTGGTCTGATAGCTAAAGATGTTCTCAGAGCCGTCCGTGGGACGCCCACTCACAGCTGTTACTCACAGTGCACAGTGCACTGAACCACGGTGCCTTTTAGGCAGTCTCTTCCAACAGACAGCTCTGACCTGATTTGTTTTCGGACACTGATCACCAGCTCTTGGAAGAGCTGCCTGTGGTCTTGCCTGAGACCTTTTTTTTATCATTTCATCTAACACTGGCAACACTGTTATTTCTCCACACTAGTGGAGCTGGAATGGGATTTGTGGGATTAGAGTATTTGTTAAATGTCCCCTGAATTCACCCATATTAAAATGTCATAGCCTGGATGTTTATATCACCATGACACCACAGGACACTCTGTAACAATATCAACATGCTGTATGGCCTGTCTGTTTGGAGGTTTTGCTCCAGGTTCAGTTGATAATAACACACCATTCATGCCCAGTGTTTACTGTCTGTTTGTCGAAACCACGCACTGCAGATTCAAACTGGGTTCAAACCACTCAATTATTTCTGTCATATTGTAGCAAGGACACACAGTGTCACGCAGGTGAAACACTGCTCTAATGAAGCGTCTAAAGCAGGGGTCAACAACGTGGTGCCTGCAGGCACCAGGGTGCGCCCAAAGACCACATGAGTAGCCCGTGAACCAGCGAGCTGCATCTAAGTTTTGAAAATGACATTATCTAAAAAAAAAAGCATTTTAAACATGTTTATTATACATGAAGTTTAGATAGTACCCATAAAGTAGCTCTCAGTTTCAAAAAGGTTGGTGACCCCTGGTCTAAAGTCAGTGGTGCCCCCCTTATGGAGATTTTTAGCCTGTTAAATGAGTTTGAGTAAGTGAATAAGACAAACAGACAAGTTAGTTTACAATTATAGTCAACACAAATATTGCCATCAGACTTCTAGAACCACACAGTGATGGTTCACACTAGATCACAGATCTTATCAATAATAAATTATACTATCATGCTAGGCAAAGTGTATCAATCTCCTGTAGAGCCTTAAAATACAATTTAGATGTTCTGTACTATGCCAATGTACTATTAGGAATTCCCTGTTGTAATAAGACTGAGATTTCTAACAATACCAGTCCAAACTAAACCCAAACAGTTAAGAAATATTTCTGAGAGGTTGTTGATTCATTGAAGCTAAACAAAAATTTCTGCAATAATTCCTCATATGAAACATGTTAATATGTCACCATTGACCTGAAATCTCGTTGAAGCCTTCCATGCACACAGTATGTCAAAAGAAAGTTCTGAGCAGTCTTTTTATGAAGGAAGGCCCTGAAGTTTCAGGGTTTGAAAAGGTTCAGTCAGAGAACAATTCATTCAGAAAGCCTTCATTCAAGTGCCTTTCTACCTTAATTAAAATGGTTTGGCTCCACTGCAGCACTGAGAATCTCAAGAAGTAAATCCTTTCATGTCTTTTCTCATCTATTCTTTTTCTTTTCTGCCAAACTATATTCATTCTCAGTAATTAGATAGAAAGCAGTGCAGTGTGCAGCTGGAGCCTTCTCCAGTCCTCCAGCTGCTCTGAGATGAGTTGAGCTGTGCTTTAATGAACCCCACTCAATTAATGATGTGTACAGACATTTTAAACCAGTCTTCAGCCCCGGGATAATAAATGATCTCTTTACCAGGTAATGTGCCAATAAAGAAAAGGCCATAAGTAAATAACACAGCTGGGTGAAGGTTGGCATCGAATTAAACCTAATTAACAACTCACATTAGCATAAAGAGTAAATCAAGATATGTTTGATGTCTAAAGCTTTTTTACTTTTACAGTGGAGCTGCAAGGCTCTGTAGTGGATTAGCATGCATAAAGAGTTACATTTGTATCTGACCATGTTAAATTATCACAAATAGATATGGTTTCTCAAAATGTCATTTCTTCATATTTTGCTTCCAAAGAGCCAGACTTTCTTATATATATTTGATGTAGTGTTGAGGAACATTTCTCCAGACTTCCTGAAGGACTTTCAAAGGCTTTTATTTTCAGTCCAGTGCCTGAATATGACCAGTTTCAGAGAAGTGTATTTTGTTTGCTAAGCCACACAGTGAGCTACATATGAGTCCTTCTAGCCATCTAATGTAAGGCCTGAACCAGTGAAGAAACAGGTGCAGATGATTACATGCTGTATGATCAGGCGGTGACCAGTATACTGATAGTGGTGAATACTGGGTGGTTGGAACTCCTTTATCTCAGTACCTTGTTTCTTTGCAGCCTGTTTCAGTAAAACATTAGTTCCCATTTCTTTAATATTTCTCTTAATGTGCCAAAAATGAAAGATTTCAGCAGGCATAAAATAGTGTATTTGCACCAACAAGAAATGAGAGGTGACTTTTGGCCAATACTGTACTGTAAAATCGTGTTAATTGGATTTTTTCTGTTACTGTTCTTGGTGTGTTTAAACAATTTGGCCCCTCAATTCTTTTTTTCATGTTTGTGTGAATGTGTGTGTTTGTCTTTGCAGACGGCCCAGTGCTGTGGCGTATGCTGACCTACCCTCCAGCACGGCGAGCTCTGATCGTGGGATGTGGACTCCAGATGTTCCAGCAGCTCTCTGGCATCAACACGGTCATGTAGGCACCAAGCCACTCTCTCTCTCACACTCCAAACACACCACACGCCCTGAGGACTGAGCTCTGACAGAACCCAGGCTTTTGTTAACTCCAGAGAAACAGGAGATCTATTTTCAATCACATGCCCGTGACCCTTTTCCCCAATGCAGACGACAGGTCTGCGTCTGATCGGCTGCTTCATTTTCATAACCTCTCTTCATTTTCCTGCTCCACCTTATGCGCTGAACTACTTTTCAAAAGCTGTAAACAATCTTGGGACGTGTGCCGTTGCTAGGCAACCCCTGGTGGCGCAGGCAAAGGCGTTTGTACTAAAGAGAAAGGAAGAATTATTGTGTGTATGTGTGTGTGTGCGTGTGTGTGTGTGTGTGTGTGTGTGTGTGTGTGTGTGTGTGTGTGTGTGTGTTACTCTGCCTCAGCTGTCACCGTGGAAGGTGAGAGGGCTTGTCACAGAGGGCAGAAAAGACAGACTCGATCAGTCACGCACACTCAAGTCTTCACCCAGTGCGAGGAGTGCCAGCCAATCACACGAGAAGAGCACTCTTGTGTTACTTATGTGATAATTCAGTTCAGTCCAATTCAATTTCATTGCTTTTTACAACAGACGTTGTCTAGACAATCTGTCTAGAAATGCATGGTTAGCAGCATAACAGCCTAATAGCGATTTGATGACTCCACACACACACAGCAACATAATTAGTTTTGAAATTTCTACCACCTGACGCAAAAGAAAATCTAGGGAAAACACTGACATTCATTTACAGACCTGGTCCGAGTAACTACAAAAGTGTTGTCTCATGGGTTTTTGTCTTCGTATTTAGCTTTGTATTTTAGAATCCACTAAATGCTGAGGCTTATTTGTCTCTCTTTTTGACAAAGCGCTTGATCGTA
The DNA here is from genome assembly GCA_037577145.1 of Brachypetersius gabonensis. Taxonomy (NCBI): domain Eukaryota; kingdom Metazoa; phylum Chordata; class Actinopteri; order Characiformes; family Alestidae; genus Brachypetersius; species Brachypetersius gabonensis. Next base: position 5,199 of record JBBJLR010160339.1, read on the forward strand.
AAACCAGTGCAAAATGACTTAACGATAAATGCAGTATTAAACTATTAGAAGTCATGTCATAACCCAAGTAACATAGCAAAAGGCTGAACAATTCTCTCTACCATTTCTGGCTCACCCCCTTACTTTAAAACACAGAAGCAATGCACATTAGTAAAAGGTCTTAAAATGGCAAAACCATTTAGATAAATAGTCAAATTCGCACTTCATTTCTCAGACTGTTGAATTAAACTATTGAATGACATTTAAATGAAGAAACTGAGCACATCATAAGTCGCTTGTTTTGCCTGGTGGAGCTTAGAGACAGAGACAAATCAGTTCAGCTAGTTCCTACACAGTATGAATAGCCATAAATCTTTAGCGGAGTGTAAAACATTAAGGGGGAGATTTGTGTTGACTTATTGAAGTCATTTTACATCAGATGAACCAAATTTTGATGTCAAAGTCAGCAGTGGAACATGAACTATTCAGTAAAACAGTTCAATTTAATATTAAAATCAATGCTATGCAGAGATTTTCAAGGATCTTGAACTTATGCTGCATTCCACTTACCTCGGACGACAGGATCTAGCCAGGTTAGCTATTGTTATCCACAGTTAGCAATATGAGTTGACAGCGAATTCCGTGGTACACCGAATCAACATTTCAACAATTGGACAGCCCTGGACAGCACTATGTCTATGACTGATTAAATACAACTGACAAATAAGAAAGAAGTTCTAATAAACAGCATTAAATACACATTTCACTACTTAGAATTTGGATTTAAGGCTGGGGTTGGTGGGGTTTTCAGACTTTCTGAAGTCAGTAGTCTGACCTCAGGGGGTGTTCGAGTTAAACTTTCCTACTGTGAACTTGGAGAATCAGGCTTTCCAGTTCTACCTGATATTCCGAAATTAAGTTACAGCACATCTGGTAAAATAGGATGTATAAAAAAATTCAAAATATATTTTGATTTATTGAATCTGAAATGTGTGCACATAGTTAGTATCGCAGGACCTCATTAGCCCTGTATGATATTGTGGTATGGTCCTTCAAGCAAGGCAGTGTTGCTGCGCTTTTTTTTTTACACTGTTATTGCCAGGTTACAAAACAGTCTGTTATCGGAAAATATAGCAGTGGTTCTGTGTCAGAAAGAGATAGAGGACAAATTGTATGTGAAAAGCAACCATCTTTGATTGTACACCAGCAAGGTGTACCAACAAGGTGTAGGGTTTCTAATAAATGTATCCATTGAGTGATTCCAGTACCCAGCAGTATCACACTATCACGCCTCTTCTGTGTAAAAAAAAAAATGGTCCTACGCTGGTCCCTTTCCATTGGCGGTACTGACAAGCTGTGCAGCAAAATATTGTCTTCTGTCAGTACTGTAAACCAACAAAGTAATGGCAACATCTGTGTATGTAGTGTGTTAGATATGAGAATATGAAGTCTCAGCATAGTTTTCACACTTAAAGGTGGACAGTATGTTACTGCTGAGAGCGCATCCTCTGTGTCTGTACTCTTTAGACTAGCATGGCTGTTTACCCTTAGTCCTTTGCTTTGACTGGCTCGGCCGAACTTAAGTATATACACTGGAGACTCATCACCTTGTCACCTGTCAAGCATCGCTGTCCAAGAGACAAATCCGTCTGTTCCTGTCATGAGGCAAAGGTCTCCAGGGCAGAATGCAGGTTTGATGTCAGAGTGTGTGTCGGTGTGTTTGAGAGGAGTCTGCTCCAGGCCGTTCTTTATTCTCCGTCTGGAATCTATAAATGTTATCAAAGGATCAAGCTCCCCTAGCGCAGGAAAGCTGATTGAGAAGCAGACTGTCTGATGCATTGTGTCTGAGATACAATCTTATATTTATTGCTACATCACCACCTTTCAGTCCTCTCTCACACACACACACACACACACATGCACACAGCACACAGGGAACCTCAAAACAAAACTTTTCAGCTTTGCAAGATCAGATTAAAAAAAATTAAAATCTTGTTATTAAAGGAGAAAAACAGATAAAACAGATTTGTGTCTTCCTTACACAAATGTTACTTCACCTTCGTGAGTAATGCTGCCCCTTAAATGTGTCAGAATCGTGATCAACAGTCTCTTGTGGCACCTTGCTTTATTCTGCTCATAACACATTTAGCATTTGCTCTCTGCCTATCAAGTTCATCATTACTGGACGGTGAGAATAACACAGTCCCGTCAATCTGACAGCAGCTCCTGAGTGCTGACAGATTTTCTCTTTCTCTTTTTCGCACTCTATTCCCTCTGTCGCTTTCTCTCTCTCACCTGCCCTCTCACTTTTATTCTGTCTCTCATTCTCTCTCTCTCTCTCTCTCTCTCTCACTCTCTTATCCTCTTTCTCTCTCACACCTACCCTCTCACTTTTATTCTGTCTCTCATTCTCTCTCTCTCTCACTCTCTCTTATCCTCTTTCTCTCTCACACCCTCTCTCTTAGTCTCTCTTTTCAAAAGTCTCTCTTTTCATTTTTCTCTATTATTTAGGTCCCTAGGATTTCCACGATGCGGAAAACCTGGACGGAATCACGGAATTCAACAAATAAAATGGAATCCGTTGTAAAACGCAGAATGTTGTATAACTCACTGATATCGGTGTGTGGGCAAAGCAAAGCTTTTGCTTCTAATTAATTTTGGCCACTGCAGCCACCTGTACGTGTTGGCTGTTGAGGCGGGACTCCGCACAGACACGGAGGAAGAAAGTCAACAATCAGCCATGGCGAAGAGGGTCGCTGAAACACCGAAGTCCTCAAAAAAATTCAGGAATTCGACGCTTAGTTACTTTGCGTGTAGTATGGGCAGTATAATTAACTTACACCACAGTAGAAGAACAGAGGGAAAATATATGGGCCAAATCAGACAGATTCTAGATGCGTAGGAGCCTAGGGTGTCTGACAACGGAGGACTCGGACACTATAGGTATAGGAAACAGCAATTGACATTTATTAACTAATATAAAAATTTAGTGAACAAATTGAGCGTGCTTTTACAAAATAAAATAAATGAGCTCAATGTTGTATTGTCTTTTGTGTCCCTTTGTAAGGTCAATTCAGTCTGTCAAAAGGTCAGTAGTCAGTCTGCATGGTTGTAACCAGTCGGGTTACAATCTACCAGTTCATGCAGTTCTTTGGGCTGGGGCTCGCCATCCAGTGCTGGAAAAGGGATCCGACGTGTAGCTTCGCCTGGGTCCTAATGCCTGCCTGCTACCTACAGCAGCTTCAACAGCCAGTACATCATTTTAATTCAATAATGATAGACTTATTGAATTATGATAGACAATAAGAATTACACTTACTTTTCATTTCAATTCATAGTCTTGTTTCTATTAGTAAACTGCGTATCTGCGCTCAGTGATATCTTGTATGAAATGTTGGGATATATAATTTAAAAATAGTAGAATAATGACTTTATATTTAGGGTGGCTTGGGATCATTTTGGGGGGCTTCATTTTTTCCTATTGCATTGTTGCTTTTTTCCCCATGCACTCCATAATTAGACACTTTTTAGCTGACTAAATATGATTATGATGTAAAACACAGAATTCAGAAGAATAAAAATGGAAAAAGCGAAATTTAGGAAAAAATAAAACACAATTCAGGAAAAAACAAAACGGATTTCATAGGGCTCTCTTATTCTCTTTTACCTCCTCTCTCTATAATTCACTCTCGTGCTTTCTCTTGCTCTCATATGCTTTTCTCTCTCTCTAATTTGCTCTCTCTCATCATGGGCTTGTCCTTTTGTGATACCAGGTGCACTGAAAAGCCTTAATTACATAGAACATTCTAAACTGACCACAAGCCAGCGTTTAAATAGTGACAGTGGGTAGAATAACACCATCCATTATGTTATTCTCACCACCTAGTAGTGTTGCTTTGCGGAACAATAACAACCCTTTACACTTTTGCCGCAGTTTTGTCACTTCTTAATATTGAAACAAATGACAAAGTACCAGAAGTGAAGACTTAAACCGGTCAATAAAGTATGTGCATCAATTATGAATGCAACTGATACAAATTATATTTTAAAATACTACTTAATGCACCCCATTGGAACAAAAAGGCCAATACATTATTTTACACCTCAGTTTCTCACATTATTTACATATTTATGTAGCCTATGTAATGACTGCAGAGACACAGAGACAAGAACAATATAAAATAAAGTCTAAATGAGATTTAAATAAAATCTGTAGTAAAGAAAAATAAGCTCAGAATGAATATCCTATGCTGTATACAGAAATGCTTGGTATAAATACTATATATAAGTAACACAGTTGAGTGAAAACGTGCCAACACAAATGGTAGTTTGGAGTAAGTTATTGGACTCGTAGAGAATCCAGTAGTAATATTACGTAATATAAAATGTCATATTGACCTAAGTAGTAATACTGCACATGAGGACTATTGCACGTAAGATATTGCAAGTAAATAAAGTAACATTTATACTACTTACTACATAGTAAGATTTATATATTAATTATTATTACAATTTATTAACCACAGCAATAATAATTGCTCTAGACTTCTATACAGTGCACTTTTAAAAGGCCTATAAGAACAGATTTGGTGCAGCTCATCTGCTTTTAATGAGAAAGGCTGATTTGTTTTACTTATCGCAGATGTGTGCTCAGGCCTGTGGAAGATGCTGGCTGAAGCAGAACAGTAGGAGTGTAATTAGAGTGCGGTAATGCTTCCCTCTAATCACACACACACACACACACACACACACACACACACACACACACACACTCAGACATGCTTGCATGCAAACCACTTCCTCCGCTCTAATCTCCTCCTGGCCATTAGACCCTTTCCTTGATTGCTTAGTTATTGTCTTCTTTTGTTCAATAGCACAAACTAATTGTCACCTCAGGCCAATGCGGGCATGTTTACTGTACAACACTGTAAGACTGTCATTGTGTTTGGATTTGTTGTATTGTTCGAGTCAGCCTGTGTTTAGGATGGATGTTCAGACCCTATTTGCAATTATTTGTTCATTATTTATTTTTTATAGGACATTTTTGCATACAGTAAAGTAGGGCTGGGCGATTTGACCTAAAATCAAAATCTCGATTAATTGAACATTTTAACTCGATTACGATTAATGAACGATTATTTTATTTATTTATTTATTTTACCCTCATAGTTCACTGACAAGTTTTCTACAGTAAATATGCTCACATATTACAACTAAGAGATTTTTGATTGAAGGGTGCATTACTTGATTTTAAAATAATTGAAGGAAACACACACTATCTGCTATCTATGATTATTTATTGAACATCAATGTTGAACAACTGAAATTAAAGGGAAAGTAATTGAAATAATTGACCTGGGAAAATGTGATCGATTATAGGTTCAGAATGTCGTTTCCAGCCCTACAGTAAAGTGCATCTATGTATAAACACATCTCGTGTACGATTTTAAGGGACTAATGTTTCTGATAGTGTGAAGCGATAGCATTTTTAAAGCAAATTTTTATTGTACTATCTGGCAGTTACTGGCAGATATAATTCCCATAGACTTAAATATGGAGCTGATCCATGCCCTGGGGGTCATCAGCTCTAAAAGACATCTTGGATATTATATTGGACTTATATTTAATGTATGTTTATTTACATTGAATGCACTAGTGAAGATGATCAGTTCAGTCCATTACAAATACAGTTCATTAGAATATCTTTGTGCCAGTTACATACAAGTATTGATAACATCGTACAAAAGTTGTGATATTTAGCTGTATGTCAGATTTTCATTAGCTTAAAAAAAAAACAATTCAGTGCCCGTTTGTATGATAAAGGTTGGGAGGCTGCTAATTGAAATCTTTTCAGTTTTTTTCTCAGGTTAGTTTAGACCATAAAAACAAAGAGTTGCCTTAAGCTTTACCAAAATAAGATTATAAACCATCACTGCTCACACGTCTCAATTAAAAAAAATATTTAGAAGTGTAAAAAAACAGTCATTTTAACGCACTCTGGCAGGGAGGAGGTTAAGTGAATGATGTGTTTCATAGTTTTACATGCCACACTCTGTCAGAGAGTCTGGTGTGTTTAGCCATTTAAAGTGGCCAACTGCCTACTATAGCAGGACAAGGAAATCTCACTACAGCCCACTGTCCTGGCATGATGTGTAGAGAAGGAATCTTGAAAATGGAGATTTATGTATAAATGCAATGATGTCTTACTTACTAAAGAGTAATCTTGAAGCAAATCTCTTTCAGTGACAAGAGGTTCTCATAAGTATATTTTCTTGTAATGACAAGTTTACTAACTGACTAACTCAAATTTGGCTTCAAAACAGGATTTTGTGTCATGTGGGAGCGAAGCAAACTTATGCACAGAAAAACATTTATGCAGAGTTTTGGATGATCAATCAAAATGCAGATAGCAAAATCCAAACATTTGTGGTCAATATAACCAGAGAAATTATAATGGAGGAGAAATCACTGACCAGATGCAAAGGACTTTGGCAGTTAGGTTATTTTGTAGTCTGCTTGCATTTAATAGAATATCTAAAACCTACAAAACCATAGACGCTGGTGGATGAGGTTAAATGCATGTTAAAAATGAAGACATATGACTGAAATAACACGTTTTTCTTGAGTGACATATGCTGAAATTACCAAAATGCACTTCTTCTGATTGAAGCTGTTTCTTCTGGTTGTAGATAGTTACATACAGTGCTGTTAACTCATGTGTTTAGGGAAAGCTACTCATAACAACCAATCTGGAGACTCCAGTGGAGCATCTACTGGATAGCATTACATAATAATGGTGCAGTAATTAATCCATTAATCAGCCCAGAGTACCTCAGTGCACATTAAACTGCTGTTTCCAGTTACGAGCCCCTCAGCCCTGTTAAATAATTACACACAGACATCCTTGCATGTACACACGTTTTGTGTACAGCCTATTTTGCATTATTATTCAAATGTAACCAATTAAAATAGTTAAAAGTCATTTTTAGGCTTGCACTTCCCTGCTGTTTACTGTGTATAATCAGCTTTTTTTTTGCTTTTTTTAATAAGGTAAATGCATGTTCTCTTTTCCTGCCGGTCCTCCTGCTACCATATTTGACTGAGGGTTTGATTATTCTGCTGAGTTTTTCTGGCTAACTGTTGCTTTCTTCTGCGTTTCTGGGGTGTTATCTGCACATAGACTTATCTGTGTCCCCCACACTGACCACCAGTCTGCTCATACACAACGACAATGGAGGTTTGAGAGATTTCGCTTTCTGAGCTGCAGCACTTATTGTGAATAGTGGAATTCATTCACTGCTTTAAGTGTGGTGTGTCTTTGTGTGTTTTTTGTTTGTGTGTGTGTGTGTGTGTGTGTGTGTGTGTGTGTGTGTGTGTGTGTGTGTGTGTGTGTGTGTGTGTTTAGTAAAATAGGTGCAGATTATTGTTAGTCTCTATGGTGCTGTGCAGCATCTGTGTATAGTGCTGTGTTCATTCCCTTTCATTAGAGAAATGGGTCAGTTCCCATGGGGGCAATGCACAGTCTCTCTCTCTCACTTTCTCTCTCACACTCTCTATGTCTCTCTCTCGCTGTCTCTCTCTCTCTCTCTCTCTCTCTCTCTCTGTCTCTCTGTCTCTCTCTTTGTCGCTCCTCCTCTCTGTTATTCTCCTTCTCTTTCTTTCTCCCTCTGTCTGTCTCTGTCTTTCTCAGACACTCTCTCTCTTAGATTCAGACAAATCATCACCATCATCATCATCATCTCTGTAATTATATCTTCTGATTCTTCCAGGAATGTTGTTGACACGCTAATGATGCACGCTGAAAAATTAGCAGATGTACTTACATAGATCACGATGGCCAAAAGTATGCGGACACCTTTCCACCACAGCTGTATGACCGTATTGAATATCCCATTTCAAAGCCCTCCTTCCAAAACACACACAGACACACACTTCTTTTGCAACTATTATAGCCTCCACTCTTCTGGCTTTCCAGATTTGCATTGTTACAGCAGGAAGGGGACAGTACAAAAGGTAAGCGGTGGGGCGGCTGGTGGCGTAGTGGTTAGGGCCCTACGATCAGGAAGTTCGTCCTATGATCAGGAAGTTGTGGGTTAGATTCCCAAGACTGCTAAGCACCTCTGAGGTTCCCTTGACCAACATACCGTCCCCACACACTGCTCCCCGGGTGCTGTGTCTCCTGGCTTCTCCACTTTACTCCCTCTGTCTCTTTTAGATTCAGACAAATCATCATCATCTCTGTAATTATATCTGCTGATCAGAGCAGAAGAATTAGCAGATGTACAGTTGGGTTGAGGACAGGGCTCTGTGCAGGCCACTGGAGTTCCTCCATACCAAATGTATCAAACCAAGTCTGTATGGCTTTGTGTATAGGGGCACACCGATAGTGGAACTGGAATAGGCCTTCCCCAGTCTGTTGCCATACAAATTGTGTAGAATTTGCTTTAACATTGCTACTTACTTAATGCTTGGTGTTAAATTTAATTACTTTAGTGGCTTAGTGCTTGTGTTTCAACCAGATGTGGAGTGATGCACCAGAGGATACCCACCACAGTCTTCAGTACTCAGCGGCCCCGCTCTGTGATTTTGGGTGATCTGCAGTGTTGTGTCCGGGATGTTGTTGATTTTACAATACTTAACAAGTGGGGCGGATCTAACAGGGCGGATGATTTGCAAACAGACTTGTAGCAAAGGTGGCACCCTATGATCATGCCTGGATTAAAGTCACTGAGCTCTTCAGTACTACCCATTCTGTTGCTGGGGTAGCAAGTTAGCTTAGCTTCGCTGACATTTTTTTTTCTTGAACCCTGATGCTATGAACTGAGGATGTGCTACAACGTGTACCGTGCAACACCTGACTTGTGCCTGCCCGATGCACTGAACACATTCAACCAGCTCGGCTCAACGTCTCTGCTGTTTCAGTGTTGTTAGTAACAGTAAATGTGGTATTAATATGGAATATCACATCACCATACATGAGAGAATACCTCAGAGGCCATTAATGCTAGCGTTGGAATGAAATAAGTCAATGAATGGGTGTTTTTTTAAACGAGTAGTAAATAAGATTTTACTCTCACTGGGGGCTGTTACCACGGTAACATGATTGTCTCTAGACACAGGCCTGCTACATGCCGAGTTGAGTACTCAGCACCGTTCTGCATTTATCGACTTCTCTTCTTCCATTGCACATAAATAAATCTCAACCCCCCCCACCCGTTTATTCTCTCTTTCTCTCCATTTCCCGCTGTCCCTCTTTCCATCTCTCTTACTCTCACTTTTTTAATGTATCTTCATTCTTGTCTCTCTTGTTTTGCTCTGTCTCTTATCCTCACTTCTATTCCCCTTCTCTCTCTCTCTCTCTCTCTCTCT
>JBBJLR010160356.1:0-14544 GCA_037577145.1 Brachypetersius gabonensis
GAGGAACATTAAAAAAAAAATGCAAATTTCAGACACAAAGAACATTCCATATAATCCAAGAAGATGCTAATTTGAAAGCGAGTCGAAGGGAATGGAATTGGTAACTACTGGCACAGGCGAGTAGGTGATAATTACTCTGCAAAAGTCCTGAGCCAAGTCAGTAACAAGTCAGTGTAATCTTCAGGCTGTAAAAATGCTAATAAAATTTGTCTCAAAAAAATCCCAAAATAATGAATCAGCCTTGAAAATCAATGATTCACAGTGGTCAACTACTTTTTAAATAACTATAGGCACAAATAAATGTATCAAGAACAGCAGCGTTTGCTGTGTATGGCAGGTTCTCAAACTTATTCTGTCATTCCCCACTTGGCGGGAAGAAATATTTTCATGCCTAATCTCAACAAAACAATGACAGAAAAGTCTAGGTGTAACTAGTATGTAGTTAACATTAAACTCATTAACAATAATTTCTTCAGTAACTTTTGTTGTCCAAAAAAATTCACTTCAAATGACTTTCTGTGACATTTGTCACTAGATTGCTTCATTAGTCGGCACTTTAAAAAAAATGAGGCAAATTAAGCTAAATTTGCACTTTGCCAGATCTGTAATGTCTCCAAGAGTCTTCTTCATTTCTCTTCTTCATGCTTTGTGGTTTCTTGATTTTTTTGGTTTGTTTTTCTTGCCAGTTATCGATACTTGCCTCGTTTCTCTCAGAAGCAGCACCTGTTTTTCTTTTTGTTGTAAATAATTTTTTTATGAGCGGGGACCACACTGGTGAAGGGTCTGAAATGGGGGTGGGGGCAGTTGGATAAGTGGGGGGACAAAACGAATGATTTTTAAAACGGGGGGCATGACCATCCTTAATATAATGATATAACAGCTCTGGCCCTTATGCCTCCAAGGCTCTGACAGAAGTGAATAACCAGGTTGCCAACGTGAGTGCTGGGAGTTGTTTGTTCTGCCGTGAAAAAGACTTTGATGTTAAACATTAGTTCTGCATGACTTTCACCCAGGTCGCTTTTGGCCCAAACGTTCATGACACAGATATGAGAATCACTGGTGTATGGTAAGATTGCTTATTAAGTGGATACAGTGAGGTGTAATAAATGTTCATAAAACAAATACAGTTCAGGGCTTTCAAGTCATACATGCTGCTAATGTTATAATGTTGTAATGTTAATTAGTTCTTCTAAAATGTGGGTACATAATGAAAATGAAAGACTGCCACAGATGTGCAGTAAATAAAAAAAAACGCTGCTGTATATACCTGTCACACTCTGGCTTGGTTCTCTCAGGGAGGAGGCGCAGATGCAGACTTCCAAGTCGGAGTGTGACAATAGCAAATCATTTTTTGTTGATTTGTAAAAGTAAAGATCTTTTGTTAACAGATAAGAGTAAAGATCTTACTCACTTTGATGGTTAAACAAACATATCCAAAACAGCAGGTGTTTTGGGGTACTTCCAGTATTCAGAGTACCTACCAAACGTTGTCCAAGGAAGAACAACCGATGAACCAATGACAGGATCATGGATGTCCAAGACTCACTGATATATAAGAGGAGTGATGGCTAGCCTGTCTGACCATGCCGCAATGCAAGAAGGTGACCTGGTCTGATGAATCATGTGGATGTGAAGAAGGTGACCTGGTCATCAATTTTCCATCATGTGGATGGTCAGATGAGTGTGCAGATGAGTGTGCTCCAGGACGCACTATGGGAAGAAGGCAAAGCTGGTGGAGGCAGTGTAATGCTCTTGGCAATGTTCTGTCGGGAAACCTTGAGTCCTGGCATTCATATGGATATTGTTTTGACATGTACGACCTAACTAAACATTGTTGCAACACTTCATGGAATTGGTATTCGCTAATAGTGAATACTACCTAATAAAGGGGGTCTTTGGGATACGACAGTCTCGATATACAACGTTTAAAGTTTACAGTGCTCATTCCTATGAAAACGTAACAAAATTGATACATGTGTTACGCCGTTAGGTGTCGTACTTGCTGACTACTTGGGGGAACCTGTATGGATGCGCAAGGCTAGCCTAAGTAACATTGGTCTACATAATATTGGATTTAATTTTACAGTTTCATCAAAAGCAAAATTATTACAACCTAGCACATTACTGACTTAGTAAACTTTTTACTAAGGAAACTAATTTAGGTGACATAATGTAACAAAAAGATCCAAAAAGATTTTCTGTGATTATATTGACTGGTAACTTCCAATGCTAAAGGCGAAGTTAAAATATGTCGATGTTATGCTTATATTTTATATCTTTAGAGATATACTGAGTTTTTTGAGGTGTAATATGACATGAAATAGCCATGTGGATTGTATGGTTAATTTGGGTCCTATTCTGAAAGTCAGATGTCAGATTTAAATTCTTTATTCAGAATTATTCCATTCTGAATTATTTTGGAGACAACCTAGCACTGTGTCAGAACTGTGAGTAATCTACCTCCTCTGCCACATTGTAATATTCTTGAAAATAATTTTGTATATATTTTTGTAGTTGCAGATTGGGTTGTTCTTTTTTTGCCTGTCAGGGCAGGGTGTTGTCTAGGGTACTTAGCTAGAACCACATGAGTCTTAACTCTTGCTTTCTCATATTGTACATATTGCCTTGAGAATAGCTCTGGACTTGTGCCCCTCAGTGAAACTAGGTTCATGCTTCATGCAGTGCTGTGTTCTGAAGTTTGAGTGTAATTTCAAGAATTCCTTCAAAATTTTGCTCACAACCATTGGCTTAATATTACCTAATTTAGAATTTCTGCAGTGCAGAACAACCGCTGTTGGCTCCATAAAGAACATTTCAACTGGTGGTTCTATAAACCCCCCACATAATATAAACATTCCATAACAAATTCTACTCGAAGTACCGTATCTATAAAAACATTTTCTCAGCACTGATTGCAGCTGTACAGGACCAGCACAGAATGTGTGGGAGATGACACCAAGAGCCATGAACTACTTTGCTCAGCATTACTGTCACTGAAGATAAGACTCCTCTGTGGGGTATAGTGTGGAAAACTAGTACATTGTTCTTCTAAAGTGAATGAATGATGTCAATATTAGGAGTCAAAGAACTGCTCTTACTGCCGTACTGTATGAGTCACATGCCAGATGCACAGTGCCGGCAGTGCTACTGTTACGCATGGTCATGCTGTGTTATGCAATCAGCTATTTAGTCCCACCTTCAACACTTGCTATGACAGTACTGATGACTTGCTTACTATGGTTACAAACATCTCGCTCCAACACTGCTATGATTAATTCATTAAAACTGAATTTAAAAATTAATTAATTAACATTTACGTTCTCTATGAATCAGCTTGATGATTATTTTGTCATTTAAAGGATGCATGTTCAACAGTCTGGAAATCCTCCACAAGAAGAAGTTACTATATGTGGAAAGTAGGAACAGTGAAATGAAGGAAACTCACACTGCCAGGATCTCATAAATGCCTGCCCAAATGTCATGTGCATGAAATAAAATGTTAATAATTGCATGCATTTGATTACTTGAATAATCATTAAAGTAAAGGCTAGATTACTTGATTACAAATATAGTAGACAATATAAGTGACAGCCCTACTGAGAACACATTTGATGGATAATAAGCCAAAAACATAAAGATATTTAATTAAACATAGTGAACTGTCTGAATGACAAGCCGAACATTACTTGGAATTTTGTACACAAGTAGTCAGGGACTTGTGTCAGGATTGACAAATTAAAGATTCTGTATGAAACTGTCAATAGAAACACATTTAGAAAGTGAACCAAAAAGCTTTTTGACAGTCTGAGAATATTAGCTGCTGCCCTTGTGTTGTAGTGAACCCTTATAAAACTCTATAGATTCAAAATAACTTCTCATTAAGATTGGAAAAGCCTTCAGTGTGACAGAACAGAAGTGCTACATGCTAATGTTATCTGGTATTTACCAAAACATCATCCAGATTAGTCGACATCTTCAGCTAACTTAACTAATGTGAACAGTTCTGGCCATCAAACTGAAGGATTTTCTGAAAAATACAGCCTTGTTCTTTAAAGTTGTCCTAAATCTGACTCTGCGACTAGCAGCCAAACTCATGGACAGCCACACACATACAGCTGGAGACATAAGGTGTTTATTCATATGCTGCATTAAGGTTGCTGATCTTGGTTTGAACCCTCACAATTCGTGAGTGGGTTCAAAACAGGACCAGTTGACTTGCAGGTTCAAGTTCAGCTTCAAGTCAACTAAGTGCACACCTTAGTCAATAATCATTTAAGAGCAATTCTCAGTTGAGTCAGGATATCACCACCTCAAAATCTGATTTTTTTTCCTATTCTTCTAATAAAAGTAATGTAATGTTAGATTCGATCTGATGGTCATAAGCTTTCATTATTTGTAAGCTACATTAGCCATATATGCATTTTGGTGACGTCTGGGGATTTTTTGGCTTTCAGAATGGTTCATTAGTGCCAGAGATGAAAAAGCATGAACTGAAATGTTTGATCTCTTGTGTGGCAATTAGGTTCTGCTTAGGTGATGATGGGCTGGTAAGATCACAGCAGTTATGAAGGAGGTGAGGTGATCAGGGTGACACTGGGACAGGTTGGGGAACCCATACCTGGCATAATCTCCAAATCAAACTCAGGCAGGAGATCGTCAGCCACACCTATCTGACCTGGAGAGAGAGAGAGAGAGAGGGAGAGGGAGAAGGAGAGAGAGATCGAGAGAGGAGGAGGAACAAGGTGACAGACAGAGGAAGAAAAGGATAAATCAGCAAAGAGAAGTGCAAGCTGTGATTTGAGAAGAAAGTGGTGGCAGGTGCATGCAGCAGAGATACTTAAGAGAGCAAGGAAGAATCAGATGACCCACCTGTAGAAGACGGAGCAGGCACTGTGTTACCAAATGCATTTAGTGACTATATGCGTGACAGTGTTAAAGATTCTGTGCGGTATTTTAATATTTCTATAGAAATGCAGGCATCAGATCACCTTGAGATCAAAATTGACCTGCTTCACCTTGTTAGTTAATGACACTGGTCATATTATATCTGATTCATTATATAATTTCAAAGATAAAACACTTGTGAACCTGTAATTTTTCATCAGAGTACCACCACAAGTGTGGGTTTACCCACCACTAAAACACACACACTGTGTCTGAAACCGCGCACTTGCGCACTTTTAGTGCGCGATTTTAGTGCATAGTGCGTTCACACTGAAAACCCAGATAAATTCAGTGCACTGAAAGAACCCGGATGGTGCACTGAAATCGGCCAGAAAACGCCGCGCAGAACGATGCACACTTTGCACTAAACAGCGCCATTCTGACCACGTAGCGGAGGGGGCGGGACTTTCAGCGTGTTTTCGAATTGGATAATGGCGACAAACAGTGAAATACAAGCCCAAGCGCAGGCAGCTGGTTCGTATAAATGTAAGTAACGTTAATAAAATTATTTTACTGATGTACGCTGCGGTAAAACCGCCAGATATTTTGGCGGCTGGAGAATCGCGAGCAAATATTAGTCCGTCACTTCCGCTAAGTGCGAAACGTTAGTGTTCCGTTTAGGACAGCACTGACCCACAGCAGTGCGCACTACAGAAGGCAGTGCGCAGTGCGCACTACGCACTAAACCTCACTAACGGTAGTGCGCGGTTTCGGACACAGCTACAGTTTCGATTAGATCACTGTGCACCAAAGGGTGGGGAAAAATATCATTAACCAATAATATAATTTTCTCTCTCACTCGCACCAGCCCCAGCTATCATCGCGTGAAAAGCTCAACTAGCTTCAAGATATTTCTCTCAGAAATATGTCAGTTTAGGAAGGAATCTGATTCATGTTAACTCTTTGTAAAGAATCCACGCTTACTGAGGAGGCCCTCAGGAATTCATGAATTGGATTTAGTGCAGTACAGTGTATCAAACATTGAATAAAAAACAGTTTGTGTTGTTTTTGACAGTGTGTGGAAGCACTGCTTCTTTCTGTCAGTTCCAAATTATCAGAAAACAAAAAACACCACAAGCAACAACTTTACACAAGCTGTAAACCCCACTAATTAATATGAAACTGGATAAAGACTCCTTTGCCAAAAAAAGATAGACCTCATATAACTACAGGCTTGACTCAGCTTTCATTAAAAACAACTTCTCTTTAGCATTTTATTCAAAAAGATTTTGTTTGGACTGCTTCTAATGGCTTCAAAATTTATGTAAAATTCCCACAGACCAGGTCTCCTATAATCACACACAATGGTACCAACACTGGGAGGGCAAGGGTTTTCTTCAATGAACCGCAAACACACATTTCTGCTATGTTACTCACTCTTGGTATGCCATGCAGCAAGATTATCTTTTACATGTTTATCTAACATGGCTTATTATCTATCAATACCATTAACCATTAAAATCAGTGTTGTCGTGTAACACCAATAACAGTATAAGTGTCTATGCCATATATATGACACTGCACATGCAATGGCTCTAATATGGTCTCCAATAAATCTGCAGGTCCACTAGCACAGTATCACAGAGTCCAACCATATATTCACCGACTGAAGACTGACTGTTAGCCATGATTATAGCTATTCAGTGAGATTATTTCAGACGAACAACAATCATCCAAAGTGTCTTGGCTGACTTAACACTTCAAATCTCATCTGTATCGTTATCCACAGCCATTTCCACGATCCACCTTTATGATCTACCAATCATACCATTCATAACCATGTAACTACAAGAGCTTAGGCAAACTCTCAAACTGCCCAGTGTTGCAGCTTTGTGTGTGAGAACTGTGTAGAGCGAGTAAAGTAGACATCCCATATCTCAGGATAGACAGATAAACTACTTTTTGTAGTGTTGCTGGAGTTTCTGCACTTTTCGCTAATAGGTTGCGTGTGGTCTCCTCCCAAAAATATCCAGCCAAGAGCAGAAACTCGCCACTGATAAAGTGAGCAGCCTTTCTGATGTTGTATGTAACTAGATGTCCCAACTCAGACATACAGCAGGGAAAGGTCAATGACGTCAAATCCACATGGCAAATCAATAATCAATCAATAATTACTTCTCTGCTATTAAATGAGATTTGCTGTGAAAAACAAGCAGACAGTTAAATCTATAACACTGACCACAACGTTGGCTGTTTTTAGAAGTTATCAGTCATATCTCTTCTGTCAAGCTGGCTAACTTGTTGCTAACAGTACTCGGTTTTCTGACACATTTTTGTGCTTTCCCATTTCGCTTGAGGTCAAAAATTCCAAGCAGCAACTTCCAGCTTATGAGCCAAGCTGAATGTGAAGCATATCCTGTTCCTGGCAACCCACAGCACTGCATGGTTTCAAGAACTGCTCGATATAACACTTATCAACTGATCATGGAGCCCTTCATGAACTAGATCAGGCGAGTTGGGGCAGGAAACTGTGAAGTGCTGTGGGCCACTGGATTATAAAAGACTGGGTTAGAGGATGGCTAGGATCACAAACATACCAACAAATGGATAGCAGTCTCTAATAATCCTTTTTAAGGTGGAGGGTCGACCAAAGCTAGGAGTTTCTAATGAAGTGTACTGAGAGTGGCTTTCTTCTTCACTTCTCACATATTTCTGTTTCACCTCCCACAGGTCTATATTTGTCCACTAGCTGAACATTATCTGTTCATAACATAATACTGACCAAAACTCCCAGCTGGAGGAGGAAGATTGTATCAACACTGGTTCAGGAAAGTGTGAGCAGAACAAGGGAGGTTGCATGAGGTCAGTGCCTTTGTGTGATTCATAACTAAGGTTGCAGGAATTACAGGCAGCCCTGTAGGTCCTGATTTCTTCTGAACTGCTCGGTCATAGCATGAAAAAGTCAATAAAGTGCTGGATTTAACTCTTTAATAGTGAGACAAAAGCACTATTTGGGGTTTTCAATCTGCTCTCCTCTTTCAGTAACTGAATTTTTTGCTTGAATTTACACTGGTACACAATCTAATGAAGCAGAATATTCATAGATCCGTCCTGAGCAGAAGTGGACAGTGGTCTTTTGTTGTTGCTACAGTTGAACAAATCAGTAGTATACCTTTAGCAGTGTGAAATCCGTTCTGAATGTGTGCAGATACTCATAGTGGAGCCAAAAATAAGAGTCCCAACCTGTCATCCTAATCTAATAAAAATAGAAAGGTGAGTAAAGACAGATATGCCTTAATTATTATGAGCTCTGCTAACTTATGTGGGTTCCCAGTGCACATGCTGGTTCATTTTGCTGTACTCAGTTTGGATGTGATCAACAACAACTACTCTACTGGCAGATTTCATGCCAATTACAGGCTGTACACTAGAACAGGTTTAAGCAGGGAATAAGTCTAATCTATGAGGCATCCATTCCCATAAGCACAAGCTATCAAGGTATCAGAAAGTCTGTAGGCTTACACTATTACTGAGTAATTTTCTGCACAGGTCCAAACACAGTGGTTTACCCTTAATTCTTATATTTCTCTTGTTTAAGTGTCAGTCAGTACAGATTGCCCTGCTTTCCCCCACCAAAATAACCTACAAAGTTGTAGTAGACAGACAGGAAAGGGGCTCAGCTGAGGACCTCCCGGGCAGAGCTGCTCTGAGTCCAGAGTCAGAAAGGCTTAACTCAGCCAGAGCTTGGAATTCGCTCTCAGTGCTTGGCACCATGGCGGAGTGAACTGCTGAGGTCAGGGATATAATTCCTATTAGCACGACTGCACAAAGAGTGTAAGAAATCGCTGTTCCGACACAACGCTGAAAAACTTTTGTAGCACCCTCTCACGGAGAGCTTCTTAGGCTAAAAACACGTACTGGTGTCGAGGGGTGAGACAGAGACTCAGATCAGTGGCAGTTGTGACACACTGTTACATTTAATGTGTCTCATGTCATTTAATAAAATCACTGAACTTCACATTTTCAACAATTTTACATTACAATATTGTTTAGCTGTTTCAACTTGGTTCACAAACCTCAGAACAACTGAATATTGTAACATGTATTGTGTATTATGAAGATGTCTTGACGTATCGCACTATTAGTGAGAAAACGGAGCAATGCCCCTTTTAAGAATAGTGTATTTATTATTAACCGAAGTCCGGGTAAAAAGTCCCGCTCACTTGTTAATCTTATATCGGTTTGCCACCTTAGCATTACAGAACATACCATTTAAATATCAGATCATACAACTGATTTTTCAATATATACTGTATTAATTTATATATTTTAAATAGTGTTAATAATTGAAGTAAAATATGCTGTCAATTCATGCCTTAATGGCAACACATGATATTTAATCAACCTTTCTATAACATTAATTAATTATTGTTATTATATTAAATTTGTAAGGATACTGTGTACAAACCAGTCCACAGGGCCCACTAGGTGGTCCACATTTTTGGTCCACAATCCATAAGAATGAAGCAAAAATCTAGACGGTCTTGGGGAGTCTGCAACACCACTAATGATCTTCAGTTATTCTAGCTAAGGATCACTATAGCTAGTGTGTAATTATAATTCAGCAAACATTACTGCTGGTAAAAAAAATAAACAAATTTTTGTGATATGGACACAAGCTAAATGCGTCATACACTTTAAACACTTTAGTGCTGTTCTCATGCATATGGTCCAGCGGTCATTACCACCGTAATCACACTTTATCAGCTGATCTGCAGCCTCTCCCAGTGCTAACTGTCTTCAAGCAATTACCCAAATGTAATAAATAAACAAACCAGCCTGTGAAGGAGTTACAGTCTTTTCCTCTTCCAGAATAACAGGAATATACAATTTGATTCTCAGTGTATCTTTTATGGGATATCCATGTAGTCTTTATTATTATTATTATTGTAAGTATAATGAATTCATTCTTCATATCATAATCTAATTAAAGAATGTTTATATGTAATCAGACTTTGTATTGCTATACTGAACATACTGAATTGTACATATATATTGTACATATATATTGTAGAATTTATGCTGAAATCAAGAATATTAATAGCAAATTTGTCACCACTTTGCTGCAGCAACATGCTCTACTCTTCTGGGAAGGTCTTACACTAGATTTCAGAACATTGCTGTGAGGGCAGACTAGAATGGTCGCCACTGCGGCTAAATTGTTTGTTGTTTCATTTCAGTCGCCAATGGCGATCGTCTCTTGCAACCAAGAGAAATTAAAATAACTAAAAGTGCAAGAAAAATGACATCTTATGACGCTCAAGCCAAGTCTGTCGTTCCTACGACACTATCACGAGATTATAGTGAGGCTCGATCAATTTTCTCCTAGAAAATTATTATTATTATTCTTTTTTGTCTAGAGCCCTGCAGGGTTTGATTGCATTCAGCCACAAGAGCATTATGTACTAATGTTGGATTAGTTCTGAATCACAAATGCCACTCCAACTCATCCCAAAGGCATTGTATAGAGCCCCAAAACTCCACAAAACACAGTGCTTTGTACTTGACCTTCTACTTACGTGCAGCGGCTTGAAAGCATCACGTTCTATGTCCTCAAACAGTACATATTTTATCCAACGCAAATAAAATCAAAAGGGACTGTGAAGTATTTTGTGCAATGAAAATTCAAATTTCAATAAACAAAAGTGAGGAAATAAAATAAACACACAGTCATGACACCAGACCCATCTCTGCTTTTCTCGTCCTCGCATTCACACTTGTACAATAGGCTCTGGCGTCATTCTTCACTGGTGGACACAGAAAGCCCTTCTGTTGCCATGGGAGCACCTCCACAAGTGGGTGATGCTCAGCTATGAGCACATTTGGCACCCAATCAGCCTCCGTCGCCTCGTGTATGACAGGCTTTTGTGACACTGCCACATTTAGGCCTGTTCAAATCACACCTGCCTATTACACCCGACAAGTCGAGCCGAAGAGGCAGGCGACTTTGACAAGCCTGCCATTATCATCTCCCAGGAGTTCAATACACAAACTCCATTCAGCAGCTTTCAGGCAAAGTGCACAAACCCTGAAATACTCTTTAGATACGTCTTTACAAACAAAGAGACACTGGTTTAGACTGACCAGTGATGTGTTCGGCATAAGCATCATGCAGTACATGCCTTTTGTGAGACAAGTCCACACAAAGAACTACAGCCTTAATCAAAGCCTGACAGCCTTAAAAATGCTTTAGTTGTTTTAAACTTACCTTAACAAACCTTGAATTGAACAGGTTACGAAAAAAACAGCTTTTTAAATCAAATCCAGTGTTTCAAGTTGTATTTGAGCCCTTCAGCTTTAAATTAGACACTAAAGAATATGCTACACTTTACAAAGTATCTCTAGAATTAAACTGATTACTATAGACAATCATTTCAGCACAGGCACACTGGTGTATTTTGAGTAAATGAGTTTTCTGTATTTTCCAAGTACAGGGAAAAATATTGAAACTATTGTCTGTGGTAATAAGAGTGTACAATACAGAAAAAGCAAACAGACATTAGATTGGAACAATCTAGAGTTTCCCTTAAATGATAAAATTGATTATTACTTCTACAAATTATCCATCTCTGCACTGCTATGAAACTAATGAAGAACTAATGAAGTGTAGAGCTTAAATGGTCAACAAAATAGTGTTTAAATAAAATAGATGCATTTTACCACCTATGTTTTTAAAAGAAATTCTAAAAAAGGCTTTTTTAATTATTTTATCTTATAGCATAAAAAGGGAATTCCACCATGTTTCAAATTACTCTTGTGTGTTTTCTGACCCAAGAAAATGCATTACAGCACAGCTATCAGCAGCATTCTCCTCAGTAAAACCACAAAACTTTGTTGCAGTCATGGAAAAAATCAAAGCACAGCACCACCAAAGTATGGGAGCACACTGAGAAAAGTACTTGATTCAAATGCGGACTTTAATTAGAAATGTATTAAATGCATTAATAGTCCACTAATGGACAGTCTGTGATAATGGGGACATAAATGTAGTCCACGGAACTCAAACCGTTTTTGAAGAGGGAAATCAGTTTTCAGGATTTCTGCATAACTAAAGGATTAAGATGTAAAGAAAGTCATTCAGAGTGGCTGTGATGGGAAATGCTCTGTTCTACAGAAACATTGTTTTTTAACGTCAGAACTGTTCACAGTTATAGGAGTCAGACGAACATTGTAAAAAAACCAGTCTGTATAGTTCCCTGCAATTCATTACTTTATATCACACTACTCTGAATGTTATTGAAATAGCATTGTTGAATATCCCACCTTTTAAGTTCTTTTGATACTTTTAAGTTCTGTTAACAACTTAATTAGTCCAAACTTATGTACTCAGAGGTAACAGAACTGATTATCTAGCTAGTTTATTAAAAAAAACAAAAAGTTAAGTTAAACCAATGCAAAACGATCCTTAAAAGCTGTCGCAGTTCACATTTCAAGAGGGCCGAACGCTTCATTTTGAAGTGTTTTAAAGTCCAGAAGCCTCGAATCCCACAACTGGCTGACCTGTGTGACTGTGAGCCTTCCACAAAAGAAAAAAGTATAAAGTAAATTCACATCAAAGATTAGTGACTATGAGGCTGTGGAACAAATCATTCTGTCAAGCGCAGCACAGTGGTTTCCCAGCGAGACCTTTGTGAAACTGCTCCCATAATTCACTGGGGTTGTGAAAGACAGGGGTGCCTCGCAGCCCTCCTCCAGCCTACAGTGGTTGTGTAATGGCCCGACAGAAACTGTGTGCGGGGAGATCCAACGTGATAATGGGCCTCTTTGTACACTCAGTTGATGTGAGAAAAAGTCAAAGTAGTGTCTTCAAATGCTCTCCCAGAGTGTTTTCTGAGAAACACACTATAGCTCTGCTAACAACAGAATCTTCTCATCAAAACTTCATAAGCTTGTTATGAAAACAGTATAAGTACACTGAGTGTATTTATCACTGAGTGATGATGAGTTTACTTCATTTCAATGTGTACATAAAAGTTTGTTTCCTTAAACTCTAAAACCGTTGCCAAAGTGAGGTGAAAATCCAGCAATATGCACTGCATTGGTATTTTTTCTTGCCTTATTAAGAAATAAAGAGATTATTGATAAATGGGAGACCAGATATGACTCATCTGTGAAAATAGTGAACACAATGTAAGCACACTGAGAAAAGTGACGATTCACGTTCATTAATTTAAGTGTGTACATAAATAACTCATACGTTAAATATATCAACACAACTGTTGCCAGAAGTAAGTCAACAGAAAGGCAAAACTAAGTTGATGGACACAAAGTCAACAAAGTCAAAACAAAGCCAATTTAATTCATCATTTTTTAAAAGGAAAAATCACAGATTTTTCTGATAAGTTCAAATGTCCTGGGTGAACATTGTTTTGTCTAATTGTGTACTGTGTACATAACTGAAATGACAATAAATCTACCCGACTTGACATGCTTATCAGTTGCATTAAGAATAGTGACATTTCCATTCAGCAACAGCTTCTCTCAGAACATCAGCGAGTTGCTCATTTGGGCTTGTTTCATAAACGGGTTGTATCCACTGAACCCCAGTGTGCTATTACTGTAAAAAATCTCTATTGATCAATCAATTTTGCTCTCTGTCGTGTTCACAATGAATTTGCGGTTGTTCATTTATTCCTTTTTTACACTGTTTTTTTTAGATCTGCTTGGAATTTACAGCGACCAGAATCACATTTATCTGTGATCAGAATGTACAACAGCTATGTGCCTATGTAGTTTGGCACTGAGACAAAAAATGTGGTTCACAAACCTGATAAGCCAAACCACAGACTGCAAATGCGTGGATTTCCATGCACTAATAACATTCTATATAAAAATACGTAGGGTTACCTTTCATTTTGGATAGTAAATAAAATGGCCATATTTATGTTGCAGACATTGCAAGATTAGGCTTATCCACATCAAATCACTTTGAATTATGTCAAATTATGTTTGAATTATCAGTGGAATTCTCCTACATGTAAAAGACAGTAATATTTTAGCTACATTCTAACACACCTTGTTTCACAGACTTGCCTGTTGACTGTTTTAAATCTGCTTTTTAAGTGGTGAAAAGAAAAAATTAGGACTAAAGGCTAAGTTTGCATCTAAAGCAGATACTTGGCATGCTTTCCCTTCCTGTGTTTGCTCCGTGTACATTTCCTGTACATGGTAGCTGCCTGTTGCTGTGTATCATGACTCACCCAGAACCATGAGCTCCACTTGGGCTTCGTTTGGGCCCTCCAGGTCATCGGCGATTACCACCTTGCAGTAGTAAACTCCACTGTCCCCCCACTGCAGCTCTCCAATGCGCAGGTCAGCCTCTGGACACGGACGGAAAGAATATTTAACTTTCATTTAAAGTTGAAACTAATAACACAAATTTTCTGTCATTAAGAAAAGTTCATACTAGCAAAGGCAACAAAGAAATATGAATCTATCCAAATCACAATTGATCACATCAGTGGGGGTCTAAAGAGTTTAATGCCTCTAAAATCTATCTTACATTTAGCTACTACAGGTGGTAGTTCTAATTTTCTGAGATACTGAATTTGGGACTTTCATTAGTTGTCAGTTATAATCATCAAAATGAAAAGAAATAAA
>JBBJLR010160393.1:0-14542 GCA_037577145.1 Brachypetersius gabonensis
ATAATATTCATGTATGATAATACACCTTCTCTGCAATAGCGTCATCATTTATGTGCAATACAACATAGTCTGACTTATATCTATGAATGTATTTCTTGTGTATTTTTCTCTGAAGTCTGCATGTGTGGTTTTGTGCACAAGAAAACAGTCAGAAATAATTTACACCGACGCCTTTCCAACATCTCTTTATCCTGTAAACAGACTATTTTGATACTAGTGTGTTTAGTACTAAATGTCCTCTGTTCTGAATGGCTGCTCTGCCTCAATCAAGAAGCAGTCTAAAGTGAAACACTCCTTATAACTTCAGTATGAATGGGTAGAGCTAAATAGGTACAGGCTATTTGTTTGTCACACAAAACAGTTTTTTTTATCTAATATGTGAACTGTACGAACTGGGGAGTGAATGGTATGTTTATAAAACATTGACAATAAACTCTATTTTATACAAAAATAGAAAAATACCGTTAGATTTTTCATGATGTGGGCTCTATCTTGCACATATTCAAAATGTGCAATATTGCAATATTAAAATGTACTTGTATATATTACCACCCTCTTGTACAGTGATCGTTATATTTTATATATTATATACTACTTGTAGATTGCTCTGTTCTCTACTTCTTTTCTACCTATCAAAAAAACGTAACCTGACTCAGAGAGCTTTGCACAAGAATTCCAATGTGCATGGACTGCTGGTGTTATGCGCAAATGGCAAATAAAAATCTTGAATCTCGAGATCTAAAAAGCTGAAGAAGACCAGAAGTCCCCTTATTAGAACAAAATCCTTTGCAGCTGGTTCTCTTTCAGGTTTAATTGATCAGAACTGAATTTGGTTCATTTAGAAAGAGCTTTATGTGAAAATGGGCAACACAGTGGGTAGCTCTGGGAATGCAGGAGGTCCTTGGTTCAATTCTCAGCAGGATACCTTCTGTGTTCAGTCATTCTGTGTGGAGTGTATTCTTCCGGTATTTGTTTGGGTTACTTTCGGGATCTCTGGTTTCCTCCCACAGTTCAAAGACATGCACTGTAGGCAAACTGAAGATGTGAAATTACTTCTAGGTGTGATTGTGAGTGTCTTCATCTATGTGTCTCCTCTGCAACAGACGGGCAATCTGTCCAAGGTGTTTTTCTGATATTCGCCCTGTGACTGCTGGGATTGGCTCCAGCAGACCCTGTGACCACTGGGGATATGTGAAAACACCCTCAGTCAAATACTTGAAGCCCTGCATCCCATGTTTAGGAGTCCTTGATCCTCATGACTGTCTGGAAGCCAAGTGAGGCAAAGGTTGCCCATAATAGTTCCGTGGATTGTAGACCACCGGTTCTTAATATTCTCCACATTTGCAAATCTGTTTACAAATTTCTGCAGTTTTCCTTTTGTAGCTGGTTGCTTTCTTTGTGCCCCCCACCCCCTTCTCGGATTGAGGCTAGAGTTCATGTTTCTGTACTTGCTTTTAAATGTGTCACAGACTTAATGGCATTTGAAACAGCCTGTTAAACAAAGGGTCTGTTTTTCAAAGAGTTTCTTTTGCAGACGCAGATCATAGAGCTAAAACTCAACATTGGCGAAAGCTGTTAACTGGTTGTTAGTCATTTTGGAAGTTCACTTTTAAAAGCACTTTTATATGATAACTTTAATTAGTTTAATTAGCTGAATTAGTTACAAACAATTAGTTACAAACAACAACAATCCCATACGGAAATGATCTGCATAAAATTGACAATGTTTAAATATGCTGTAATACAATAGGGAAGTCATGTAAAATGCACAACATGAAACATATATAGTTTTGCAGTGTACATGCAACATATGAGCATTGTAGATGTGTACTTTATTCATACACGAGGAAAATGAGAAATGGGCCAGATAAGATTTTGGGTGCCTTCCAAGATACACATGCAACTGTCTATATGTAGCCTTTTGACTGAAATTAAACCCATACTGAGATGCTAAACTGACATGTTTTCTACCTTCTGCCTTGCCTGACTGCTCATTGCGACATAGTTCATGCTGTGTTTGCTGAGATTGTTGGCTAAACACATATAAAAACTAATGAATCCTCATAATACACCCCACATAAGCAAGACAACCAACTGCAATAACCTTGCCATGTCACTTTTCTGACCATTTGAAACAGCCTGATGTTACCTAGGGAGTCAGCTAGACTATTATTTGTCATATATTCAGTTATAAGCATACAACGTGCAGTGAACTGTAACTCTAAATCACTCCTGAGACATGGCAATAACTACTAAGAATATAAACGTAACGTATGTACACAGACATACACTAGATGTACATTTACAATGGAAAATAAATGCAAAAGATGTACAAATGTGCAAATAGACAAGTGGTCATGTGCTTTAGTGAAAAAACAACTGCAGTTAGAGTTATAGTATTAATCCACAATGCACAATACACTGTAATATGACTAGATAACTGGTTGAAATAATATGCATAGATTTCTTCACAGGTCGCCTTGTTCCCCAATCTGTCATATTTACTGTCTAACTCCAAGTCTCTCAGGTGCAGTGCAGATCGATGGTGTATGTTCAGTTCTAAGAATGTGTAATACGGGTCTACATTTAGGTCATTTTCGTGAACAGGAGAAATTTAGGAGCACTGGGTTAGGTTACAGCTTCAGGCGCATAAATTTGGCTGGCAAGCCAAAGCAAACCGAGCGTTAAAACACCGGTTCAATTCGGCTTGACGAACCGATTCTTTCGAGCTGTCCATCAAAATGAATTGAAGGTCCGATTCAATGATTCCCAAGTAAGACGAACGTCATTCCCTTCTCATTTGACCTGCTCTGACTTATTCATATCACTTCACTGCAGCACAGTGTTTATATTCTTTAAATCTTGTCATTTTTGTTTTCTTCTTTTTACATAATTTGAAATTACTAGGCTTTATCCATGCATAAGACTTTCATGATGAATGAATCAATAGAAATGGTTCAAAGAAAGATTGACATCTAGCTCCGTTGACTTTAATTGAAAGTTGACGGGTTTTTTCCCCATCTCCTTTTTTGGGACATATGATATGTATGCAATGATGTGTATATAAAGACTTTGTTTGTGATTCTTTTCTTGTTATGATACAGAATGTTGAGAGTGAGCTATAGAATGTTTATTCAGTGAATGGCTGATGTCTGCATAAGCACCATTTATGAAAAGAGGATGTCAACTTTAGTCAGAGGAGGAAATTAAGAACAATTTGCTAGACATGACTTTACCATATACGAGACAATGACGCATAAACTGAAGTCATTAGTCAAAATTCATCTGCATAATATAGCAATGGGGTAATAGGAAGGAAAAATATGGAATAGAAAATGAATGAATGGGAAGTTGCTGCACAGCAGACCTGAAACAGCTTTAACATAAAATATCAACAGGAGTCAAATCTGGCCAGAAAGTAAATCAGGACTCTGTGTCCCTTTTTCATTCCTTATTGTCACTTTTCACTCTTATCATTTAATAACAAGTGTTCTTTTACAGCAGCAATATTACAGATTATTAACCCTTGAATCAGAATCAGAAAACTTTATTGATGCTGGGGAAAATAGCTTATGATAAGACTGCATGGTCACACAATGACAGAAAGAAAGAACAATATGAAATATAGCAATAAAACTCTCCAGAATATACAGTAAATACACCTTTATATACACAAAATGCTATGATCAGTAAGGACTTGTCGCAGAGGCTACAGGATAAATGTTATAGTCAAACACTGATTCTTCCCCACAGGATCTTTCCTGAAGATTTTGTTAAAATGACTAACAGGTGAGGATGAGCTCTGCGAACATGAAGATCATCTATAGCTTGAGACCATAGATCATAAAGCAAGCTACTGTAGCTAGAGAGCTAGCTGGTTAATTTGCTAAACTATTGCATCTTGGCAACTGGACTGATTATAAATTTCTAATAACAAATTCTCAGATTGCTGAACCTTTTGACTTGCTTGACACAAAAAGACTGCTGTACACACAGATGTATCAGGACCCCATAAGGTCTCCAGGCCTGTCTGTTAATACCCAACTATGAGCTTTTTGGTTCCATTTTGCATATTGGAATCCTGTAATGTAAAGTAAAGTGGCCCCTTACAGTCACATGTGAACACACCACAGCACACGTTGTGAACAATGTGATTTTTTTTTTCTTTGCTTTCAACGCATTCATCAAGTGAAGCAATGGCCAGTCGCTAATGGGCGGGGTGTCCAGGGAGTAGTGTGAGGGGACTGTACTTTGCTCAAGGGTGCCTCAGTGGTGCCACTAGTTGTCCTGAGATTCAAACCCACAACCATCCAATTACAACTACTTAACCATTAGGCCAAAAGATTTGTGTGACAGTTTTACCCCCAGGCTGCTTCAACACTATGTTGACTCCTACTTCAATATCCCATAACCTGCTATACAGAACTTACACTCATGTACTTCAAATTTAACCAAGGGATTGATTTGCACATAGACTGAAAGTGACATACTGAACTCTCAGTACACACTTTGTCATAGTCGCAATTAGAAGCTTTATTGTTTTTGTAACTTCTCGTTTCTATGTTACAAACTGACAGTAGTATTGATTACATACTTCTGTAAACTGAATAAAATGAATTCATGCTGCTACTCAGGTCCATTTAACATATATTGCACAGTGCTGCTCATGTACTCAGGACATGTTTAGTCATCACGCTATTTAACATGTCTTTGGGTATCAGGGTGGTTTAAGTTAACTGGAATATTACCTACTTGCTTTCTTTATATTGCAGTATCTTGCGTCTTAGCACATTCTTGTTTTGCTGATTGTGTTCTGTAATTTGTGCTTTGTTTTTTGCACTTTATTTATTTGAACTTGGCCATTTTGCCTCTGCACATACTGTATGGATGAAATGACGATGAAGTTTACCTTGAATTTGACCCCCTGTATACCGTGCCATACACCACACCACAAGCTTTTTGGCATGGCTGTGATTTAAATTTTAAGACAGTAAGGAGAACTGTGCAATGCAAATCAGTGGGAAATACAGGACGGTTTTCCTCCATGGCTGTGGGCATGATCTAACAGCACTCTGTCTATATTATACTTAATATAGCCTACTTAGAAAATGTGAATTAAATATAAATCCTATTAAAAATGTCAACAACAACAATAACTATTTAAACAAACCAACAGCATGCTGAGCTGCAGAGCTCGCATAAAAACTCAACTTCAGGAAGATAACAAATGAAGGCTTATTCTAATTCACAATCACTGACTTGTATGTTTAAAGTGTCTTTTCGTCATACATGAACACAGCTCAACACGCGGTGTGAACAGTATGAAGCCCTTCTCTCCATTTAACCCATTCACCAAGGGAAAGAGTGAGCAGACAGGAATGCCTCACCCAGGTAGCAATGTGTGGAGATGGTACCTTGCTCAAAGTACTTCAGTGATGCCACAAACAGACCTGGGATTCAAACCTACATCCTTCTGATCACAGACGCAACTCCCTCACCACTACTCCACTAGCTGTCAACCCTAATGATAGTTAGTCCGTACCTCAGTAAAGAACATTATGTTTTTGATTATGAAAATTGTACTGAATGATATCTTTGGTGCAAAATTGCAAAGGGGGTCTTGTCGCTTGTTTTGGGGTTCATATTTGATCAGACGAGAAAATTAGAGGTATATTTAAGCTCTTATTCTTGTGAGATATTTTGTTAAGAGGTTAACTTAAGAAATAATACCAATTTAAATATATGGACCACATACAACCAACACGAGTAGATAAAAACAGCAAAAAAATCTTTTTGATTCAGTTTATTTGTGAATCGGTTCGAAGCGTAATGAGAAGAGCCGATTCGAATGAACCGACTTGTTTGCGAGTCAGTTATCGTTGAATCCGATTCTCCACGGCGCGAGCGCGTCGCTGCTCCACGAGAAACAGTGCGAGACTGCGTTCTGAGGAGAACACCTGTCCTCGCGCTCCCCTTTCTCCAGCCCCACTACATTCACTTCTCAGGTAAGTGTTTAATGGTTTTCTGGCTGTTAATCGGAGCTATTATTCACTTACACGGAATAAACGTGGCTTGTCTTGAAGACCGTGGTACCAAATTCGGCCACATGTTGAAAATCATCCCATTTCTATTATATAGAAACGTTTAGAAATTAATACACTATATAGACAAAAGTACTGGGACGCCTGACCATTAGATCAACTGGGACTTTAATGACACAGCAATCAAATACATAGACTTGAATATGAAGCAATAACAGCTTCCACTCTTCTTGGAAGGCTTTCCAGTCAAGTTCTTCCACACCGAATTCATCCAGACGTGTCTTTATGTACCTTACTTTGTACACTGGGACACAGTCATGCTGGAGTAGAAAAGGGTCTTATCCACACTGTGTCCAAAAAGTTGGAAGCATGGAACCAAAATGTCTTATTATGCTGAAGCATTCATATTTCTCTTTACTGGAAGTACTAACCCAAACCCTGAAAAAATAGGTCTGTCCCAATTCTTGTCCATGTAGTGTATTTAGGTTGCTTACACCAAATGCCTATTTGTGCCTTCAGAATATAAATTTACAAATTTATTTGAAGTGTTTTTTTAGTTCACACAGTCTGTAAGGAAAGTAAGGAATACTTGTTTTGTAGCAGAGGGAAATAAACTGAACAAATACTGAAGAACTGACTTCTTCATAACCATATGAGTGGGAATGGGAACTGTACCATCAAGCTTATTATACATCTTGATCTGTAGAACAGACTGGCAGTCTGGAAGGCGATCATTTCCATATGTAATAACAGCACAGTGTTCCTCCTTCATGCCTTCAGATTCTGCATGATATTCCACAAGGACTAAAAGGGGACCACACTGTAAGCATCATTACTGGAGTGTTTGAGTCATGTTGACATCCTAGTCAGTCCCCGTGAAATTTGAATGTGTCACTCTGTCCCAGAAGGGCTACAATGGAAAGTCTTCTTCCGTGTCTCTGGGTGTTCCAGGCTGCTTGCATTAGTTCCTACCTGCCATTTAAACTTCATCACAGTGATGGATGCCCGTGTTTGCTGACTTGGTCTGAATGTGTCACGTGGTTGGTTCGTACGTCATCTGTCGTTTGTGCTCTCCTCCTTCTCCACCAAATGTAAACATCATGTCCTTTATGTGCCCAGGCCATATCCCTGACATTTTTATTGATAAAAGGCTATTGTCTCCTGGCTGTGTGTGTGTGTGTGTGTGTGTGTGTGTGTGTGTGTGTGTGTGTGTGTGTGTGTGTGTGTGTGTGTGTGTGTGAATTGGATTTGCAGAAAGCTGAGGCTTTGACCTCATTTTCAGTTTTTGGACTGGGAAAATAAAAATGGAATATGTTGCGAAATGGTGCTGTATTCCCAATTCTATGTGAACTGTAATATATTTTCAGTGTTTCATTTTTGCAAGCATGTCCCAGCATTTATCGAGAGGCCCACAGATCCTGACACAGCGGTTTTATCGTTGTATGTAGAAAGTACAATGCTTCTCCGCTACAGACAATTATCAATAGACACAACATTACAATACAATAAATACCAGTGACCGCATATAATACAGTTAACATGAGGTAGTAAGTGATATGTGACAGAGCATGCTAGCGATGACAGAGCATGCTAGCGAGAATGTTACAGCAAGAAACAGAATTAGTATTGAACAGTTAAAAGTGACTGCAAACTTTTGAGCATAGGAGAGGTCAAATATATTTGTGTAAAAGTGTGACGTGGTCATTTTGTCACGCACGAACACAGCACAGCACGCAGTGAAATTGTTCTCGGCATGAAAGCTGTCCTGGAATTGTCTAGTGTGGAGAGTCCTGAGCCTTTTACCCGATACAATTTTTTACCAAGTAAAAAATATCCAGCATAGTTAAAAGCGGACTGTCAGTCATCTCCTGCAACACTTTTGACCACCCTTTGCAGACCTTTTTTGTCCTGAGTGGAGCAGCTGTCATACCAGGCACTGAAAAGGAGTTTTTTTAGCACTACAACTATCATTTCTCTCAGTTGACTTTCCCACAGGTCCACCACATTGGTCCACATTAGGAGACTTACTGAGAATAAGCACCCAGCCACTGAGGTATTCGCCCAAAAACCTTCCCTCATTCTTCTTTTCGGAGGCGTTGTGCGCCTTTAAATGCGCTGCCAAGTTCTGAGTCGGCTAATAATATTAATAATAACAATAATAATAATAATAATAATAATACATTTAATTTATAAAGCACTTTTCAGAATATACAAAGACGCTGCACAGTTATGAGCAGACCAACAAACTGCTCAAACCCAGCTCTCCTCTGCGGAGAACCAGTGTACGGCCCCTGAGAGCACTTTAAATTATTTATTAAAAATTCCTGTTTGTTTTTTCTCCCCTTGTAGTATCAAAATAGTATTGTTATCGAGTTTGAAATTTCAGTATGTGACACGCCAAAGAGAAACGTGGAGAGTCAGTGGTGGTGATAGGATACCTCTGAAAGCTTCCTCATAGAAAATGTTTATGATGAAATGAGGAAATTAAAAAACTGGCAGGTGTGTTTTTCTTTGGACACTGACTGTGTAAACAGTGAGAAGATGTGTACATTCACTGATAGTTTAGGATGCTAAAGGCTATATTTATTTTGTAGGCATCATGACTCCAACAATCATGATTGTAAAGAAAATCAAGTCAGTAAGTTTCTCTACAGTCAAACATTTCACATGAAACCACTTTAATAAGAAACTGAAAACTTTATTGATACCAGAGGAAATTGCTAGAGCCAATTATCAATCAGTTCTCAATTTGAACTCAGCACAGAATTAAGTCATGGATGAGGAGGATTATATTATATCCAAGATTATTCTATTTCTAGGCACTTTACGTCATCTCAGCTGTTTGTTTGGGAGAGCAAAGACTGCGTAATTAATTTCACACTTTCGTAAATCATGCACTGGTTACACAACAAAACTAAAACTAAAATTTTACGTGTGTTACTAGGGTGTAACGATACTCTCAGCCCACAATTTGATTTGATTCACAATACTTTAATATTCAATATTCTCATGATATTTTGAATGTCATGAGAAATGAAAAATTATGGCATTGCATCTAAAGTAAATTTTGCTCTCATACTTCTAACCATGATATCTATCAAACCAGTGTATCTTGTATAACAGCGGTTTTCTTTCCCAGATGGAGATGACCTTAGGCTCATCTGCAGCTTGTCCAGAGTGTCCCTGTGCTTTTCTATAGCTATTATACTCTATGTGTGTAAGTGAACAACTGTGTGACCCTTACAGTTGTTAAATTCAAATGGGTCTTTGCATACATGCAGTTCATGAAGTTCATCTGTGTAGCAGTGTCATTTCTCATGGTTGTAATAGGATGTTTAGGAAAAAGTGAAATGCTGTGAGCATGAACATTATAAGCCTGGCCCAGGCCTGAATCAGACGTGGCCTATTTGAGTAGTGGCCGTGTTTTTGGACGTGTTTGAGGGAGCACTAATATATGCAGTGTTGTGGCTGTGTAGAACAAGCATTAACCAGACCTGCTGTAAACTCATTACTTTACAGCTCTGCCTGTAATACTTCAACAAAGAGTCTCTCAGTTCAATGATGAAAAGATTAAACATAATAGTTTATTATTTATTATTCAGCTACAGCTGCAGCCACTGTGAAACAGCTAAACACTGATCACCTTTCCAATGCGTTGTCTGTTCCATCTGTACACCCAAATGTTTACACACACATTTTTTATTAATTGCTTAATATGTACAAGATAACCATAAGGTCGCATTACAATGTCAAAGTTCCAGCAACCCCTGCAGTTTGGGATGAACTCAGTCAATTACTGAGCAAATGTCATGTTCGTAGATAATATTTACTTTTTTGAGCTCCTGTTACCTAAGTGTTTCTTACAAGACTATTCATATTATAAAGCATAATTTTAGTCCTTTTGCTGCTATTTGTTTTTAAGCTGAGATTGTTGTCTCATTAGTCAATTATCTTATCTTGTATCTACATTCCAACATGTACTTTATTGCAATTATGTGTTTTCGTCTTTGTTTTGAACAGGCTTGATGGTGATTGTGTCTGAATATTGTGTTTTGTTCTTTAAATTGCTACCATGCTCTCATTAATAATTGAAAACAGGTCAATGTTATTCTCATAGGAGATATGTGTTGTCTTCCTGGCCTCCAAAAATATTCCGGAGAAAATATGTTCTCCAAAAATAGACTTTATTGAACTTGTTTTTGTTTGCTTTATGGGTGGCGTTTTGATGAGTAGGCAGTCCAAGAAGAGATTAGGAAGGGAACAATGTCCTAATCGGGCTTTATTAATATCAGGAAGCTGGTCAGTAGAGAGAACTTCGGAAAACTTTAATAAGAAAGCAGTTTGTAGCTTCAGGACAGGCCGAGCTTGTGAGGTACGTAAAGGATACTTCTCATTTACCTCACATTTACCAGTCAAATAGGCGAAGTTAAGTCTTCATGTCTAGTGTAGATTATGTTCTAGTTTATTACTGTGATGTAGGAGGGGGTAATGTGTATTTGCCTTCTGTAGCTTTAAAACCTAATTGTACTATTAATTATTTGTGCCATACTTGTACCAGTGTATTAACTCCAGACACCTTGTCCTGACTTTTTAGATTGTTCTGTTCAAAACAGACAAGTTGTCTTTCTCCTGTAAAATTAATTTATAGTACGCAGTTAGACCTTAAGAACCATGTTGGATTTACACATTTACATGGTTGATATTCTTTTTCTACCAGTGTGCACAAAGTTTGTGTGTGTTTGGATCGACATACCATCAAATGACTGACAAAAAGACATAACATAAAATGTCCAAGGATTTTAAACTGATTTGGTAGTTCTTACTGCTGGGAAAGGCCCAAAGCTTTAATTTATGGGGAACAAAACGATCAGAAGTGAAAGTTTTCTTGGGACAGCGTTATGTAATTGTGGTGTAACTTCTGCTCCTCTGGACTCTTGCTGTGAAATATGAGAATTTGCTCAGAATGTCTCCTCTACATTTGCCACCTAATGTTGCCAAACTTCTTGTTGGCCCTTTTGCTGCATTTGTTGCGTTATTAAAATTCTGAGAGCCATTCTGCAGCTGACATCTCCTCACTGCAGAGTATTATGAACACCAAGCCTTGTTTTTTTTTCTCCTGCAATTTGTTCCGATATTCTGAGAACGAGGGAATCCGTGGTAATCTGCAAGCTTTTCTCCCACTCATCCCCTTCCCTCCTACACATAGGCTTCCTGTCTGACATGTTGAACAGACTCTTCAGTGATACACACACGGTGATACACACACACACATGTTGCCTGATCTTTCCTTTCACTTTCAGTATCAGTCACGCACAGACATCCTCCTGAATTACTCATGTGCTATCTTCTCTCTCTCGCTCTCCCTCTCTTAAGACTCCTACGTTCATTTTCGCCTCGGATATGCTCAGGTCCTGAGATCGCATGAAAAGAGCCGTTTACAAGGTAAGCGAGACGTTGTGACTACCTAATGTTAAAAAGCATATCTGTCACTTTTTAACTTCAGTATGAACAATGGGTCCCCAAAGACATCGTAGTGTAGTCCTAAAGAGTAGTGCTGTGTCAAAAGATGATGATGTGCACAAGTCTTTGATCTGCAGCAAGAGCAGGAACAGCCCACTTCCTCGTTTTCTCGTAAAATCAGCACAAAACTCACTCAGCTCACGGATGCTGCTACATACTTCTAAATATATTCTTTACTGCTCAATATGCAGTCGTTCTGAGATTGGTTTTAAACATTAAAGTCTTACCGGTTAAATAAAAGTGTCATTTTTCTATTTTGAGCTTTTCATTTTTGTTTGTTTGTGTTGCTTTGTTTTTAAAACAATAGATGTCTGCGTCAAATGAAACTGGGGGCGGAGGACCTCGAAAGACTGGAAGCAAAGATCACAAAAAGGTACAGAGCACACAACGTTTAGATGTTCAGATGTTAGAATTACATGTTTTGTTGATTTTCATCAACATGAGGGAACATGACCTAACAAACTTAAACGTGGCTAACTCGTTCTTTTATCTTTATTTAACATTCTGGAAAAATGTAAATTTTTTCCTGTTATGTTAAATTCAGCACGTAAACTAGGTAACTGTACCTCTCTGTAGGGGTTATGTAGTTATTTTTAGTTCTTGTCTATTATCCAGGGACAGCAAAACTTGCATATAACTGTGTTTGTGTAAATTTACTTTCTGATTCACACCAGCAGTGTATCCTCATATGCTTCTGATCCACTTTAGTGGCTTTGATCTCATTCATGCCCAAAGT
Organism: Brachypetersius gabonensis; assembly: GCA_037577145.1. Taxonomy (NCBI): domain Eukaryota; kingdom Metazoa; phylum Chordata; class Actinopteri; order Characiformes; family Alestidae; genus Brachypetersius; species Brachypetersius gabonensis. The sequence goes on from JBBJLR010160393.1 coordinate 12,298, forward strand.
GCGGCACATGTTCCCGTAACAGGCCTCGGCCAGCTGACAGACCCTTCCAGGTCAAACTCCCCGACGTGTTTTTACTCGTGAGGGTACAATGTGGTGCTTGTGCTCTGAGCTCTTTGCAGATTAAGGGGATTTCATTATCCCACTCTGATTTCTCACTCTTAACAACAGATAATGCTGTTTTGCAGTGCTCATTGCATAACGGCCATCGTACTATTTGTGTGGAGCGACATGTGTAGCGAAGTTTTGAGGGCGGTTTATGGTTATTAGGTGGTTTGGAGAGTGTGTATGCCCACAACAGGCATACGCATTGGTGCTTAGAGAGATTTTAGGGAGAGTAGATGCAAAACACACAAAAATCCATTGCAGGTGTTGTCAAAATGCCAATGTTTTCCTACTAGAGGTATAGGCCTTTCACCTACAGCCAAGTGAAAGGCCACAATTTGTTTACCAATAATGCTTTCAGCTTCATTTTTTTTCAAATATATTGTGAGTAATGGGTAAAAATGAAACAATGAAATAATTTCAGTGCTTCCCAACATGTATTGTGTACTTTCCACCCTTTCAAACACACAGATGGCAGTCCAGATACATTTTTGGCCCAACAATATCCAGTTTACATTTTGTGTTTTTTCATGTTGTTATATTGTGTGTAACCAAAGCGCACAATTTCATTGATGCAAATCATAATTTTTTTCATATGGTCATCTCCACAACCTAAATCTTTACTTTAAAAGAAGCCTTTATTTATGTGATTTTATTTATTATGATGATAATGCAAATTTCTGCTCGCAGCTCTGTGGGATTTCTCCTGTTATCTTATTGCTTATTTAGTTCCTTGTTGGAATATTTAAACAATTAAAGATAAAGTAAACAAATGCTTTGCATTAAGATGTCCCAGGTCCCACTAGTGTATTCAAAATTGATGATGATTTAGAGGGAAAGTTTCTAAATGCACTGGTGGACTAATGAGGAGGCATAATTACATTGCTATTGAGATATATCAACCAAAACAAATTTAACAGAGCACTAAAAGCACTGTAACAAGCATCTCAAAACTCACATTTATACAGTTTGTGTCTTTAATTTGGCAGTAGAGACATGAAGCTAAGGTCGCTACCAAATAATGGAAACATATGACCGCCAATACGTGTATAAAATTGGATAGAATGGACAGAAATATAGCTAGAACACTGTCATAGCATTCATCATTATCTTTGTTATACAATGTCATGAGATTATATTTGAGATGCATATTTGAGATTATTGAATAACCTGTGCCTGCAGTTTACATGATGTTTACTGGAGGATTAGCTTTCATTACTTATTAGCTACATTAGCTTTGTAGCTCCAGTGCAAAACCAAAGCAAACTTTGGACTCAAAAAATGTCTTGACAGATTCACTCCTCTTTGGAGAAAGACAAAAAACATTAAAATATTTAAAGGATCACTTTTACAGTTTTTACAGTGATTTATTGTTTGTAAGTGGTTTTTTTTTACCTGCATAGGTGTGATGATGTTCTGCAGCCCATGTAGCACAGATCTCGGGCACTATTGTTAGTCCATGGTTTGTTTTTAGCCCACAGCCATAATTATAACCCAGAGTGAACCCAAAGTGGATCAGTGTTACAGTATGTGCTGTATGTTAATTAGTACTGTATTTTATGAAGCACATTTAGTGCAGCGAGTAAAAAGGAATGACATTTGAAAACTAGATTAAGGTAGCTCCAAAAACTTCTTGGAAATGCACAAGCAAGCCTTACATTAGTCTTGTGCTTCCTGCTTTCTGTGTTTGTGTTGTTGATAAGACCTATCTTTATGGCTTCACATTGGCATATCCTGTTCCTGCCTCTGAATATGACCTGCATTGCAAAACCCAGCATTTAGCAGTCTGTGGTTGCTCACATTTCTGGGTGTGCTTTCAGCCGACGGCAGAGGCGGTGCGGGGAGCCATTCAGCTTGGCATTGGCTATACGGTGGGCAATCTGACCTCAAAGCCAGACAGAGATGTGCTCATGCAAGACTTTTACATGGTGGAGAGCGTCTTTCTTCCCAGGTACTCTATGTTGCACACACACACACACATATATATTTATATATATGTATATATATCATTACACTCTAAATTGATAAGGAAATCAATTCAAAGTGTACTGCTACTCTCCTGACAGAGTAACACATCCATTTAAGATACATTATGTGCAGCTACAGTCATCTATTACTGTGTGTGTGTGTGTGTGTGTGTGTG
>JBBJLR010160430.1:0-14539 GCA_037577145.1 Brachypetersius gabonensis
ATAAATAAATTATTGTACAAAAATTTAATTAATCCAAGTATAGCAATAAAAATAAATAAATGAAATGAAAGCCTCTGTCAGTGTATCCTAAAAACTATCCTGCTTAACTAAACTGTATCCTGCTTTATTTGTATAAACACTGGAAAATGACACACAACAATAAAACAAACATTTATAAATGGAGATGTTTTACATTGAGAGAGTTCTTGTGATTTCCATGTACATTAACAGTATTATTCTGATGATGAAGTTTATCAGTGTGTGGAGTACTAGTAGTGTGGCATGAACAAAAGCTATTTAATAAATGCAATAACATTCTGAACAACAAGTAAATTAATGCTTATCATAGATATTCCAGTCTGTCACTTGAATTGCTATTATTCGTCTCACACTACTAGTACTCCACATACTGTTAGCAGCTTATGGTTTTCTGTCACAAAAAAAAATCTAAGTAAATTTGGGGAAAATGTTGTTCCTCTCAAAACTAAATAGGGTCTACTTTAGATGAAAGTGTGCACAGTGCGTTGTGCTGCCGCCGCTCTGAGATGTGAGAGACTGTATTTGAAAAGCGGATCGTGGTCGGCTGTTTCCCCCGCGCGGCTGTTTTGGGAATTGTACACTGAATTTAGTTCCTTCACTTTCACTTTCACTCTATACTGGCTCTGACGCTTCTGCTCGTTTAGTCGAAGGTTTCTACAACACTTTGCTCTTTTTCTTGACGAATTCGAAACGTCCGTTTTCAAAAGCGTGAAAAGTATTTGGAAACAAGTAATTTAAACACATTTCTCTGCAAAAACATGACTTCCTTAGACATGAGCCCTGCGTCAAAGAAAGAGGTAAGCCCAGGATTTTCACTTGTCATTGTAGGCCTAAAAACTCGAGCTAGCCGATTTTCTCGTGGCTTTTCGAGCTACATTGGTTTTCTACACATATGTCATATAATCATATGTGATGTTTGTTTATTTTCTGTGAGCATGCACAATACGTCACAGTATTTATTTTACAGGTTGATGGATTCACAAAGAAACTAACTAAAGAGGTAAGATCTGGATTACCCTCCGGAATGATCTGGTTTGTAGGCTGTTCCAGATTGAGTGTTGGAATAACTCTGTATAGCTCAAAGTGCACTTTTCTGCTCTGTCACAGGCAGAAAATCTCGTCTCAACTTTCTTCCCATGTATGATTTCTGAGATGGACAGTTTGCTACAGGTACTGTGCCCAATGCTGACCATGTAGCTTTTGACACATTATATCATGATAGTATTACTAAAGTCAGTCATTGCCTTTAGGCCTCCCTGACTTTTGAGGACCTTTCTGCTCTGAGGGCACCGCTGGATATTCCTATCCCAGACCCTGCAAAAGAGGAACTTAAGAAAAAGAAGAAAATTGAAGTAATTATGTTTTTGAATTTTATTGTTCTATTTTGATAGCAACAGTTCTTTATAGTCATAAAATTCAATGCAACAGGTTATTGTATGGGCAGTTTACCTTTATATACATGTATCTGCACTCTATAGAGAGAAGCAAAGGAAGGAAAGAAAGGCGATGGAGATAAAGAGGAGGAAGAAGGTAAATCTTGCACTGACCATGTTGTCAAAATTTGAACAAAAACTACTGAGTAGATTGACGGTAGTTGCTTATGATGAGTTTTGACCTATATGAGGAGTTCCATCATACACATGGCTCAGTTTTACAAAGCTGTATGAAACTCTTTTGTCTTAAAAGCATGACCTAAACAGTAAGGACTAAAAGGACATAGATTACTTCTATTAAAGTGTGCATTGCTTAATTCAGGAGGTCCTCCTTGTGGTCCCATTGCCAGTAATGAGAAAGTTGAAAATCTCATCAGGGAGATTAAACCCCACATTCAGACGCTGAAGGAAAACCTCAACACAGTAAGGGACTTTTTATTTTCCATCAAGTATTTTTCAGTACTCTGTGAGAAATTTCCGTTCGTTAAATATTTTACTTCAACTGTGGTTAAGGTGTCGATGTGGGTCCAGCTCCAGGTCCCCAGGATTGAAGATGGGAACAACTTTGGTGTTGCTGTACAGGTCAGGTTTTTGTGACCTTGTGATCTACTTTTTAAACCCACTAGTTACTGAACATATATAAAGTACTGAATCATTTCTTTGTGGTTTGTTTTGTTTTGTAAAGAGTTTAAGCTTTGACAATAAACTATAGATTCTTTCTCAAAAACTCAGCAGAAATATTGCTGAATGTGATAATACTGGAATCGTATTGGTACTGGTAGATATTTGCTTGAAAACAACATGTTTAGACTTGATTGAAATTTCAAACCAATCTTTGATAATTTATTGCGCTTGTTTTAGATTTAGGTGCTGCTGAAATGCTGTGCTAAAATTCTTTCCTTTTTTCTTAAAAAAGTGTATTTTGTGTTTTGAAATATTGTGTAAGTAGGTCCAGTCCCAGTTTCTGCAGTTTATGATTCTTTATGCATTAGTACTGGCAAATATTTATATAAAAATAGATTGGTGGGATTGAGTTGTAAAGAACTGACAGAAACAAATTCCAATATTTTATACAACCTAGTAAACAGGCCTGTCCCAACTGATTCCCACTCCAGCCGAAGTTCTGTCTAGCTGCTGATAGTCTAAAAGGGGTCCCTTGTGGATTTAGTTCGTCCACATTTATAATTAAAACAGATGTAATGGACCAGAATATGTGGTAGAATTGTGAGCTTTCTTTGCTACATGCATAAAGTCAGCAGTTTTTCTCTGTAATTATATTTTTTAGGATTTGACTTATGTCCAGAATTGCCTTTGTGACTTATCGCTTTATAAAAGTACAGTTAAGCATTTGCAATGCAAACATCAGAAATATACCATTTTGTTAAAGGTTTGGGTGAGAACTTTGGAAATTGTGTTAACTACATTCAAGTAAATTGCTTAATATCTAGAACAGTGACAAATTTAATAACAGCTGTTCATGGTTGGGTCTAAATGCAGCGTTGTTAAACTGTGTAAGGACTTTAGAAAAAACTCCATGCAGAAAATGCTTGTTAGAAAAAATAAAATATTGTCATTCTATAGGAGAAGGTGTTTGAGCTACTTACCAATACCCGCACTAAGATTGAAGGATTCCAGACACAGATCACAAAGTAAGAAACCTGAACTCAGTTCTTCATGTGTAAGCACTACAAGAATGTGTAAAGAGGATGTGTTTTTATGCTGTGTTTTTAACAGTGAATATTGACCATTTTTACCCAGAAAAGTTAAGATACCGCCTTAAATCAGATAACTGAGCTGCTAGCAGCTTTTTTCTTACATAAACTACAACAAACAGTGACACAGGTCCTTTTCACGACTGACCTGTACTTTAGTGTCTGATTGGCTGTTAATGAGCCCGTCATCTTGTGGCTATTGGTGATTTTTTGCTCCACATGTATCTCTTGGTGCATTCCGTAGCTGGTAGAGTGAGCTGACATCACAATGCTCAGAGACCCTCTCTCGCCTGTAAAGGCGACTCTTGCCCAAACACAAAAATCTAATCTTTATACGGTCAGGATATAGCGCCTGATCGTGCAATCAGTCAGAATCTTGCCAAGTTTTCAAATGGCCTCACAGAAGAATGGGTGTAATAAAAATAATTAAAATAAAAAAACTTAAGGTAACTCTAATAATACTTATAATAAAAATTAAGAAGAACAATCACACAAAATATGTTCTGTGTATACATTGTAATACATGTACACAGGTTTTATTTTTTCTTTTTGCATTATTTCACAGAAAATGTATTTGAAAACTGTCACCAGTTTTGCCGTAAATGTGAGAAAATAGTCCCCTGACTACTTGGAGTAAAACAATGATATAATAGTGTTCATCGCAGAAGTGTGTATGTGTTTCATGTATTTTAAAGAAGAGTTTGTTTTATGTGGAAGACCAAATGTTTATTTCTGAGAAAACTGTGCAGTATTTCACTAAAGCAGTGACATTGTTCTGTGTGTAATACTGTGTTTCTCTGTGTCCAGGTATTACAGTGAGAGGGGAGATGCTGTAGCCAAGGCTTCAAAACAACCACATGTGGTTAGAACTTTAACAGCAGACTTTTTTCATACAGCATAAACACCTGGTGGAATTATATGCCCTTTGAAACATAAAGTCTTCTATATACTCTAATATGACTCTTGTTTTTTTCAGATTTTGCAGAAACACTAGTTCTGTTAGTTCTGCAGACTGTCATACTGTCTGATCCACTTTTTCTATTAGAATTATATATTCTTTCTGTTTTGTTACAGGGTGATTACAGACAACTTGTTCATGAGTTGGATCATCACCAGTTCTGTGAGCTTCGCATTGTGGTTCTGGAAATTCGGAACACCTATGTGAGTTCGCATTATGTGTCTACAGCGTCCTGTATTGCATTTTCTGTTACCACATGTGATGTTTGAATGTCCAAAGGCTGAACTGTTAGGGATTACTTTTATCTGTTTTTAACTCTAGGCTGTGTTGTTTGATGTCATCAGCAAGAACTACGACAAGATTAAGAAACCCAGAGGAGACTGCAAAGCTCTTATCTACTGAGAAATAATGCCCATCTATGCTGGCAATATACACTTTAAGGAAGAGAAACATATAGATTTCATTTGAGATGTGTTCACAGCTTTAGTCAAAGTGCATTTACCAAAATCTAAAATGTTGTGCTTTTGTTTAGATTCACTTAATAAAAGAGTGACATTGTATAACGATGGTATTTTTCAGTTATTTTGTATTATGCTTCCATACTGTACTTTCATTGTGTAATTTATCAACATTCTCAGAATTCAGGCCAATAACTCTGAGATAACTTCACGTTAGTCTTCCCCACTAATGTGCTACCATATACTGTATGGTCCTACATACATAACATTTACTGTTTTCTCACATGCTAAGATGTATTCATGGAATGATGCTCCATTTTCCCAAAACTACACATTAATGATGGCAAACCTCAAATTTCCATGGTTCAGAGGACAGTGAAGTGAAAGGCAAGAGCGCAACGCTCTACATTTTGGCTGTTTTTTGGGGCTAGGGCTGGGACTGCGCTCAGTGCTGTACGTCTAGCTTGTTGTCCGGAAGGAAAAAAGTGGGGGGAACTTTGTTCTGCCCCACTATAATGTTTCCGGCACTCATGCTCTGGACTCTGAAGGTAACTTGTTTTACTATAACAGACTAGATAAAACGTTAATGCCCTGGCAGTGACAAATAGTTTTGGTTTTATGTTTGATTTGATTACATTAATGTTTAGGTAGATAATGGATGGAATGTTTAAGTTAGGGTTAGAGTGTTTGTAAGCCGGCTGTTATTGCACATTTGTTCGTATAGCACTACTTTTAAAAAACAGAGTTGGGCTGTTCTGTCGTAAGCCTACGTTCCTTGCAGGATGTGGTTCATGTGGTTTTATTAGTGAGAATTAAAGCTGCACTACTAACAAACAGATGGGACATCTTTGTCTCAAATTTATACTTTTATTTTTTGCTTTCTGGCTTCACCTCATTCAGCTGGATGTTTTGCTCTTTTTTTCCTCCCTGTTTAAAATGTTTTACCTTTTTCAACTGGGATGTTTGTCAGCTCCTGTCGCCTGGATCGTGGTCAGAATTCATGGCAAATGATGTGGAGGTAACATTATTATATCCAGTGTTGAATGTCTTTTCAATTGTTTTAGTTTTCTTTTTTAATTTTCTCCTATCTTACCAGTGAACCAGAGCTTTGACATTGGCATCATTCACCAAGAAATAAAAACTAGTATTCTGCCTTTGTAATGTCCTTTTAAGGACTCCTATTCACACAACAAATAAACTCTGTTGCCCCCATTGTCTGAGGCGGATATGTGATGTGGTTTTATGGTGTTTAAAGGCCAGAAAAATAAGTTCTAGGTAAACTGAATTGAACATTAGTATTGAAAGCTTAAGATTTTTTTTTTCAGCCTAATGGTCTAAAATGGTCCTTTAAAGTAAACAACATGAACTACATTATGCTACTAAATTAATGTACATTTACATTTGATCTGTAAAGTAAAGAGAGCACTGAAATCCTGTTTCTGACTTTATCCAAACACTGAGATCTGTGACTGGGTACAAATGCAGTGATGAGCCTCAAATATGCAAATTAATTGATAAAAATGACTGCCATGTATCCTAGTTGTCAATAATCACACCAATAATTTGTTTCTGCGTCTAAAACCGAGCCGATGATGAGATCCACATAAACATGTCCTGTTGAGGCTCCGCCCTGTCCCACGGAACCAGCAACATCATCTTCCCATAAATGGAACTGCGTGACATCGCGAGAGCTGCAGCGGCTCCCCACTCCTTTTCCCCTCGGATCGTGGTCGAAACAAGGGGAGGTCAGGACGAGGCTAAAGGCTTCCCAAGACTATCGCAGTGGACGGTGTTTTTCTCTCTATGTTTGTCCTCTGTTTCCACAGACGTGACTGAATGAGCTGCCCTGTTCGCTAGTAAGGAGCTCTAGTAAGGAGTACCTAAATGCATCGGAACCGACTTGGCAGCTGCGACTCCTTTGTAGAACAGCTGATCGTGACCCCTATCCCCTTCCCGGGCTGAGCGTGACCCCTATCCCCTTCCCGGGCTGAGCGTGACCCCTATCCCCTTCCCGGGCTGAGCGTGACCCCTATCCCCTTCCCGGGCTGAGCGTGAAAGAACCTCTGCGATTTGCTGAGCTTTACTATTTGCTTTGAGTTTATATTAAACACTTGGTTCCTGAAGTTTCCCGCAGTTCCGTCCTCCTTTCCCCCCACCGACATGACGAACAGCAAGCAAAGATTAAATGCAAAGACATGTAAAGATTAAATCTATTTTTTTACAGAAATACTTGAAGCATCAAAGATGTGGTAAGAGTAACCTTCGAGAATTTTGAAAGCCTCACTAATGCTGAGCAACGGGAAGTCTGGCAGCAGCACATATTTTGCTGCAGCCATCTAAACCAGGAGATGGAGGAGGAGGAGGAGGAGGTGTGCCATGCAAAAAATACCAAATGACACCAAATGCATTTCAAAATACACACTGCAACACTATACCCAAAAGCCTCGCAAGAAAGACAAAGAAAACATATCCTTTTCATATCAAATATCCTAAAGGGTCCCTGTTAGAAATGGTGGTAACAGGATACCCTGAACAGGAAAATATGAACTGCATTCTAAATGGACAAACATTCTGGTGTGATTAACACTTTCAATGGAGAAAATACTGAGCCAATAGTTGGACATATGGATTGGGTACAGATTTTTCTGGTGAAACTCTGTGAATGGAGATACCGTTAAAAAAGAATACAAAGATGCGTTTGAAGTGCTGGGATGCCTGGAAAAGCCATACCATATACAAATCAAACCAAGCTGTCTATGCAACACAAAAAGAGCCAGTCATCTTTGTGTACAGGCCCAATAGAGAAAGAATAGAAAAACTGAATGTAAAAGCAGACAACTCAGCAGTGTAGTGTGTCAATGACAAATGGAATAACCTAAAGGCAAGCTATTTAGACCTGAAGGACATAAAAAAAACGTTAATTTGCAGACAACACTTCGAAATACCAACTGCCAATGAGCTCATGAGTAAGCTATCTGGTGCAAGACACTTCAGCAAGTTGTGTGCATTACCTCTCACTGAGGAATCCTCATACCTCACCACTTTCAACATGCCATTTGGAAGCGACAGCCATCAGTGTCTTCCTTTTTGAATAAAGGCTGCTCAAAAAGTGTTCTACAGTTTCACAGTGGTTTGAAACTACCAAGGATTTAGGTTCACACATAGCTGATTTGCTAATCTATGCAAATTAACAAAGAAAAAAGCAGAATAATTTCAGAAATAATTCGCTCCTCTCTGCTCTCACTGAACCATTGAGGGAATTGTTGCAAAAAGACATTGCATGGCACTGGAATGGCAGCCACGATCAGTCAGTAGCCTAGAGGCTAGGGCGTTTGCCCTGCTATCAGGAAGTCTTGGGTTCTGTTCACAAGACTGCTAAGCACCTATGATGTACCCTTAAGCAAGGTAATGCCCCCACACACTGTGGGCTGTGTTCCTGGCTGGCCACTGCTTCACTTGGTGAAAGGATTAAATGCAGAGGAAGAATTTCATGCTGTGCACTCTGTGTGCTGTGGTGTGTTCAGATTTTATATAATTGTCACTTTCATGATGAAGTAAGAGAGGTCAAACTACCCTTACTGAGACGGCTACTATGAGAGTACAGGCTGTCAGTAGATGCCAACAAATCAGGATTAGAAACGGTTCTGATATGATCACTTATGCACTAAATCAACTATTCCCGATGTTAAAAAGAAATGCTTACCATTGTGTTTGGATGCCAAATAATCCATCAATTCTTATATGGAATTGACAGATGTTCAGACAGATCACAAACAACAGGTCACAATCTTCAAAAATCCCATTAGATGTTCTATGCCTTGGACTTCTGCTGAAGCTACAACCTTATCAGCCTCGAAAGGAAAGTCAGGAAAGGTAATGTTTGTGGCCGACACCCTATTCAGGGAATTTCTCAACATCACAGATGATAATTCAGATTCTACTGACAGGTTTCTATGTCAAGGGACATAGAAACAGTGGCATCAATGTATGTCAAACATTCCAAAACTCATACTGCATAAATGACCTCACAGCCACCTCAAACATCGCTCCATCGTGACTCATCCACCATTCAAGCCTTCCATCAACTGTGCTTACTCTTCACCTCAGCTTCCATCCTTCTTCATCCATATTCAGAAAGGTTGCATAAAGGTCATGTGACGCAGCCGCTTGACAAATGAACATTTATGTCAGTTACTCTGTCTGACAATCACACATTTAATTGGAATGAAAATGTAAGTCTGAAAGTCTTTTTAGGTCATAAAACCAAGCCCAGTCAGAAAGATGCAGCATCGCTGGTTTGTTCAAAGTTCACAGCTGTGGCCGATGGAAGCTGCCTCCTTGCTTGATCTCCAACTGGGCTTTGCACACAGATCTTATAGGCCTTAAAATTCAACACCTGTTTTTAATATAAACCACTGATTATTGTTTCTACCAATAATTACAAGATCTGGCCTTCAAGGCCATCTTATTACATCTTCAACTTGAGGGACCTTTGGGGGATTTTAGGTATTTTTTAGGTATTTTAACTGTTTCAGAATGTCTAATTTTTACCTCATTCATTTTGATGTTTCAGTGTCCTGTTCCTTAAACAAAGGTCTTGACTTTAAATGAAGGGACGTTATTAGTTGAGGCATATAAGTAATTAAGTTAATCAATGTTATTGTTACACTTTTTCATAAAACTACAGTGCATATTACACATTACTGTCAAAAGTGAGAGTGGATTAGGTTCACAAGCAAACAATTATAGGCAAACAGTGCCATTTCTTTTGGTTGAATGTTGTAATCATATTTAATAATTTAATTGCTTATCCCGGACCTTTGACCTTATCTTGAAATTAGATTTGGACCTTTGAATTTAAAATGATAGTGTCTGCAGTTCAACCAGTTATCTCACTTCCAATAAATTAATAAAAACATACATATATGTAGTGAGTGACGTCATTGATGGGCGTGGCCTGCTCGCGGAATGGTTCAGGTGACATATCTTAAATACAATTAGGCCACAATGCAAACCATTCATAGTTTGACCAATTTATAAACAAAGAGTTGGATGCTGTTGTCTTTTCTTGCTTGTGGAATTCACTGATGTGCTTAGAAGCTAATAGCCCGTACTGAGCTTCTCAATTGTGACACAAATTTACATCGTTAAAATGACAAATGTAGTCCTGCTGCTGCTGCTGCTGTTGGGGTTGTGTGTGGATCCTCTGTGGGTAAGGTCACACTTTTAATTTACATGTATTCTTGTTTAGGTATAGTTCTGTGCACGTGCCTTAATTTGAATTAATGAGACAAAGCAAGAGAAATTAAAAACGAAAAGAAAAATTTTGTTTAGTCTCTCAGTCTTAGACTTGGGACTGGAACTTAATTGGGGGGCACTGCTCTAATTTAGGTTGTTTTATTTTTATTCACAGGGCCAGTCATCCTTGGCACGTAAGATTCAGTCTTCTGTTTTCTTTGTAGCTGTGATGAAGCTTCTAATCTTCGCTTCCTTTTACTCACTGTTTACTAAATGCTGTTGCAGGGGCAACGTTTTGCCTGTAGGTGGCGGAGCAATACTTATGTGCAAGTTTGAATCAGCCTTTACACGCACTTCTTTTTTCAGTAACCTATTTCTTTAAATCTCTTATCCATTTGTGTTATGAAATTTAAGACTGGCAACGAGGTAGGACTCCAGCAAGTAAGCAGAAAGGGCAATTTATACTGTCCTCTCATATGCATGATTCTGATCATTTTCATTTTGGTGCCTAGAGTTAAGCCTTAAGGTGCGTTTCATCAAATGAAATCTCTGTTTACCCCCTTCCAGCTCCTAATGTTGCTAGTGTCTCTATAAGGGCTCGGACTGAGGATGAACTGACCTTGGAGTGGAACAAAGGGAACAATGTCAGTTACGTGTTGAGGTACAGCAATGGAATGGAGATTCCCATCACTGGATCGATGAGTGGGACTGTAGTGATGCACACCGTATCGTCTCTCTCTCCTGGGACTAAATATACTTTCACTTTGTACACTGTGCTAAAAGGAACGAGGAGCACTGGCTTCCAGCTTGCTGCAGTTACAGGTAAGGTGCAACAATCTTGTGTTCTTCTTAATTATGCTAAGCGGAGACTGTGGCAAGTGGGTTCTCACTTATTCTTATTGTCTCTTGTTTCTTTCAGCTCCTTTGAATGTTGTGGGTGTTTCTGTAAAGGCTCGTTCTGAAATTACAATAACATTTGAGTGGTATAAAGTGGGCAACAATAATGCCTATGTTTACATACTGAGACAAAGCAACAGCAAGGAGGCACTCACTCCCATGTACTGGGGAGGAGCTGAAGCGACACACACCGTCTCATCTCTTTCACCTGGGACCAAATATAACTTCACTCTTTACACAGTGTTCGGAGGAGAAAGGAGCAGAGGGTACAACTTTTCTGCAGTCACCAGTAAGTCTTAGCAGGGCAAAGTCAGATATAATGTGGCATGGTTATGTTTGGTTTATGTATGTAAGCATGTATGAATGATGTTTCTCTGTATGTTATTAATGTTTCTCTCTGTTTCAGTGCCAGTCAACGTTCGTAGAGTCAATGTGACACACCGATATGAAAATCAGCTGGTGCTGTCTTGGGAAAAAGTGAACAGTAGCAGTGCTGGCTACATTCTGAGGCAAAATAACATAAATGAAACCTCGGTTACAGAGTTGGACAAAGGCTCTGTAGTCACCTATACAGTCACATCACTTTCTCCAGGGACCAAATACATCTTCACACTCTATACTGTATTTGAAGGTGTACGGAGCAGAGGCCTGAACTTCTCCTCAGCCACAGGTTGCAACTAACTTTTTATGCAGAAAACCATACAATTTAATGGTAACATATAATTATTTATACACTACCTTGTATCTAAACTTGTTTAATCAGTTGGTCTCGGTCTTCAAACAGGTAAGCTCCTGTTTTATGAAAGCATGTCACCACAGCAGCAACTTGGTGCACTTGGTTTATGTTTGTTTGCATCATTTCCTAGTTCTTTTTACCCCCTTACTCAATTGTCAGGAGCTTTTTTGTTGGTTCACTGTTGTCTAGCAGTGAAACTAAAGTGTTTAAAAACTCTGGCACCTGGTGGCTTGATAATCAGGGATCTACCCCTACAGTCGGAGGCTTGTGGGTTTGAATCCCAGGACTGTCAGTGATGCTGCTGAGGTACCCTTGAGCAAGGTATACACATCCCACACACTGCTCCCCAGTAGCTGGCTGCACACTTCTTTACTTGTGAATAGGTTAAATTAAATAAATAGTTTCACACTTCAAACTGTGTGCTGTGGTGAGTTCAGTTATTACTTTACTCTCACTGTATGTATGTAATCCACTTAGTCTCACTCAGCAGCACTGAGATGTGGGGGAATTACAACGTGGACCTCTGTTAAATGGAGTTGATTAAAATGAGTTTAGATACATTTAAATGCACTTGATGAAGTGGCTTGGATTGTTTGTTGGTCTGTTCATCATGACCTGGTATGACGGGAAGATGGTGTTTGTAAATGTTAAATTAAAAACATAATGGGCAGAAATGGACCTGCACAGCAAAGTCAGCGGTCTGGTTTTGTCTCTTACCAGCTTCCTTGATCGTGACTGGTCTGCGATGTGAGCGCCTCTTTGCCAGCGGACTGGTTTTAGTTTGGGATGCTCCAGGTGGAATGTGGAATGGAGTGGAGGTGCAGGTGAAGGGAAGGAGTCCTCAGTACTCAAACAGAACAAGACTGGAGGTCCACGATCTTCAGCCTGCACGGTGGTATAATGTGACTCTGAGGTTGTGCTCGGGAGATGTGAGGAGTGCACCAGTAGCAATCAGTTGTCAGACTGAGTCCAGAGGTGAGGTTTTATTTCATGTTAAGGAAAAGTTGAGCTATTTTGACTCTGAGAAAGTTGTGTGAGCATTGTTTACTCCGTAGTTGCTTTGAATTTTATGAATTACATGTGGAAACAAAATTATAGCTGACACATTTCACCAATTAATCACTTGATCAATTAATCAGTTGATATGGAGATTTATGAATGGATGACCATTCAAAGGAAAATCCACTGCAACACTAGTATTTGCTTCTTGATGTAGTTGAGTTTATTAATACTAATACAAATGTGTTAAGACTGCTGTTAAATCTTCAGTGACCCCATATAGATGATCGTTTCTTTCTTTTTAAAAGGTATGAAAATGTAAAAACCCAAACATTTAAGGTACGCAGTAGCTTTTCAGAATTAACTGCACACCATTTTTGTAACAGTAATGATTAATGATTATTAAATTACAAATGGACAAACCATTTCTCACAGTGTGCTCTTCATTCTTAAAGGAATGTCATGGATGAACGAGTCTGAAGCCAAGAAGCTAAAAGGTTCTCCAGGGAACCAAAAGTGGTTGTGCTAGGGCCTGTTTGAAAGCTCCCTTTCTAAGAGAGCATCTTGCATGTGTTGTGTGAAGACGTGATCCAATTGGAGCTGCAAGATTGTTTTTCACAACTGTGGTTGTGTTTTTGTCCTTCTGAGATGCTAGAATTTGTTTACCCTGCATTATTAACCATGGAGTCTTATTTACAGGGGAGGCAGTGAAAGGGCTTTCTTTTGAAAGTACATGACTTTATTCATATGGCAGGTGCTCTTATCCAAAATCAGTGACTTGCATAATACCAAAATGACTTCTACCTGACTGTTCATCTCTGTTTCTCAGGAGTAATCGGGGGAACAGTTTCAGCTGTTCTGTTTATCACCTTCCTGGTTTGTTTTGGAGTTTGTGTAAACTGCAGGCTGTCTGTTCTCAACAGGTTAGCCCTTTTGTATATCCTACACATTACTTAATTTGTCTGTGAATGTTTGCTGTAGTAACTTAATACTGAATTTGTAATGTAGAGAAAATGTTTTTTTTTTTTGTTATTGCCTTTCTGTTTATTTATTTATTTTTTTTACAGAAAAACACAGAGGGAGACGCCTACCCATCTTGAAGAAGGTGTGTATAATTCTCCTGTGCAGACACAAACGCGGGCATCTGTCTTAAAGAACTTGACAGCAGGGTCAAGTAAGCAAAAAAGGGTGAAAACCATGCAGCACAATCCATACAGAAGCCCTATATGACGCTTGGCAAGACCTTTGCATAGAGAAGAAGGGGAGCTAAACGTGGCGTCTGAGACTGCTGTAGGATAAAACTAAGATGATACATATGTTTTTTTTTATTGGAGTTGAAATTAAAAATTGTAATATGGATGGAATGTAAACAGTACTATATTAAGGCACATCCCCATGTGCAATTTTATTCAGATGAAGATGAATGAATGAACTTTCTAAAGTAAAAGTGATTTGTATGTCTAGTGTATTGTCTAGAGTATGCCATGTAAAGTAACAGGTCAAGTAGTCTAGTTACTTGTGTATTCTTCCTCTGACATTACTTTTGCCTTGTTTACAATAAATTAAATCTGTAAAACTGCTTTTTTTTAACTAGGTTTTATCTGCAAACAAACGGTCTGCTGGAGCATTTAATATAAAGTTATGTTTAAACTTCAGATGTGTAGTGTGTTTTTGGTTTTTGCTTTTGTGTCCACAGGCTTCTGTAATTCTAAGAGACACTGTATGGACAAAAGTATTGGGATACCTAACCATTACACCAACAGGGACTTTGCTGTTGGTGTACTGACATTGCATTCAAGTACACAGACTTTAATATGGAACTGGTTCCCCCTTTGCAGCAATCTCCTTTCCAGTTCATCCCAAAGGTGTTCCATGGGGTCGAGGTGTTTGTTTGGGCCAGTCAAGTTCTCCACACCAGACTGATTAACCGTGTCTTTATGGAACTTGCTTTGTGTGCTGGGGCACAGTCCCCTAACTGTGTCCATGAAGTTGTGTAGGGAGGACTGTAACTGCTTAGTGGTATGAATTAGCAATCACCACAGGGTGTCGGATTAGAACAGCAATGATGT
>JBBJLR010160440.1:0-14538 GCA_037577145.1 Brachypetersius gabonensis
AAGGCTAGTACTAGCTATGACTCGATTGATTAATATTTTCTGTTAGAAAGGAAGTTAACTCGTGTAATCTATCATGTTCTGGTGTTTCGGGTAGCGTTAAATTAAACCTGCTCGTTTATGCGATCCAGATTTGGCTGCATGTTTTGTGGAGGATGGCGGATTCACTGACTCGGCCTCTGTGCTTCAGGACCACCCTTCTAAAGTTAACCGATGGATTCACTCATGACCCGGCCTATCCGTCTCTGAGCGGTCCAGATCCGGCTGTGTAGCGGACGTTAACCGATGGATTCATTCATGACTCGGTCCGAGTCATGAATGATGGATTAATTCATGACTCGGATCTGAACCGTCTCTGAGCGGTCCAGATCTGGCTCTGCGTGGCGGATGTTAACCGATGGATTCACTCATGACTCAGCCTATCCGTCTCTGAGCGGTTCAGATCCAGAGGAAGTTAACCCGATTGCTAACCTGATTCAGGATCAACTGCAGGCGAGAAGACCACTAGGTGGATTCAACTTTACAGGAAGATGTAGGGTAACCCTCATTTAAGCGTGGTGGTGCAAGAAACTAAGTTATGCAACTTTTATTGTAGAAATTTACGTTGTAATGATTATTAGATGTATAATGTGGTGGGGTTTATAACTTTGACACGATGATGTTAGGACTCAATGGAGACCTCAGATTCGTGATTCGTGAGTTATTTAATGGATCCGTGTGATTCACCCGGATGAGTTGTGAATAGCTCGGCTCTAGTCTGAAGCAGAGGGAGAAATTTCTCCAGCACAACCACAGCTCTGATTGAGTTTCGATCCAATGTGCTGAAGTAATGGAAAGTGTAATAGGTGTCTCAAATCAAGTGCATGGTTTGGATATGAACAAATTGCAATCACGCTCGCAGAGCAATGAGAAGTTCAGCGAGAACAAATGTGCTCCATACTCACCCCATCCAATCAGAGTGAAGCCCCACAGGTACTTAGTGTCAGACAGGAAGGCCATGAAGATCAGGCTGTGCAGGTACAGGCCCTCCACTAGGATCCAGTAGTAGTTTGTTGCCAGAAAATAGATGAACAGCAGGACGGTCACCTTACAGCCCATCTAGGAACGAGAGAGGACTGTCAATATCACAGTATAGACATCTCATTTCATGTCCTCAGTAGGAGACTGAACATAGACGCACCACAGCTCCAGGAAGGAGATACAGCTTTCCGTTGAGGAGCTGTCTCAGTCACACATAATGAATCAACAGGAAAAAGAAAGAAAAATAGCCGCAGATGTCTCTGCGTGTTCAGTCATGGTGAAATACGTGGATGGAGAGAGAGAGAATGAGAAGAACATTTTCACACTGTGGTGATTCAGTATCAAATAAAAACACTTTCTTAGTGGGTATTCAGCTATAACAAAAGAACTTAAACTCAGCTCTGTTTCTTCTCAAGCTCAGCTCAGGTGCAATTTTTATCCTGCAAGTACTGAGACACATCAGATTTTTGTACATCCAACGCAAATTAACACCCAAAATCAATCTGAACACAAAACACTGATCTAAACACAGATATGGTTTACACAACAAGTCAAGAACTTTTTTGCAAAGCTGCTGCTGGGTATTACAGATTTGAGGCAAAAAAAAATGCTTTTTGTAGTAATTGTGGTTCCAATTTGGCCCCATTTTTCTTGGCAAACCATCTTCAGTTTCCCAAGGTCAACTGATGGATGTAAGAGTCTTTATAGATTTTCAATAGGATTCAGGTCAAGATGCTGGCCAAGGCGAGCACTTCAGTTTTTCTTTACAAACCGGTTGTGATTATGTTTGAAGTTGTTGGCTTGTTGAAACATCAATCTTCCTCATCTTCTGTAATGCCCCAACATGGGCTGCAGGGGAGCAGCCCATCAGGGGTACAGTGGATGGTGATTTTGAGCTCTTGAGGTCAGCACCTTGGCCAATTGTTATATAAGCCAACCCAAAATTATTCCCTATATAAATTTTCTTGTAAGCTGACCTGAACCTGCTCAACCATCATGTCACACTGTGGAACCTGTGTGTCACTAGTGCACCAATCACTGTTTATTTGCTGAATATGACATATTTTAGAAAATAATGGAACATGAAAAATTTGAATGTTAACAGAGAGGCAACAGCCTGTAATGTTCCACCCGCAAACTGTACCTATCATTTACATTTACGGCATTTATCACACGCTTTTATCCAAAGCGACTTCCCATCCCTAATTACAGGGGACAGTCTCCCTGGAGCAACTTAGGGTTAAGGGTCTTGCTCAGGGACCCATTGATGGTGTGCTGAAGGTAGGATTTGAACCCATGACCTCTTGGTCTAGAGGCAAGTATCCTACCCACTACGCCACCACCACCCTACCTACCAGGCAGGTGTTTCTTATAAAATCGTCATTTTCGAAATGTCTTTTGCAGCCGTTCCACTGTTTTGTTCACACCCTGGAATTCTCACATATACCAGTCATGAGCCAGTGACACTTGCTGCCTAAAATGAATTAAATTAAATGAGGTGTGTGTCTCTTTTAAAACAGTGTTAGGCGTGCAAGAATAATTACTATCATTTGATGAGACTGACTGTTTCACCTAATTCATTTATTATGTGGCATGGATGAACACCATGGAACTGAACTGAATGACTGAAGTTTGACGACAGCCCATCATTACATTTAGCCTCAAAAAGGCTATTGGCTCCTAAGAAGCATTTTAATGAAGCAATTAGCAGCAGGTTCTGATAGCTCAATGTGTCTATGAGGCAATGAACTGATTCAACACATTTCTACCTTTAATGAGCAGAAGATAAATAATAAAATAAAAGCTTTGGAATGGATTTGTTTCTGAAGCTGAAATGGATTTCCTCTTTCCTGATATTAGCACCTGATGGATGTTGGGGTAGGGGGCCTCTTTATTAAAGCTGAAGGATTGGGAGGGTGCATTATCAGTTCCACCTGCTAGAAGGTTTCCATCATTGCTATTATTAAAAATGATCTTTCTCTGAGCTTATGGGGGGTGAATGAGATTTCACTGACTGAGGGGAGGGCTGGTGAGAAGTGGTGGCCCTTGGGATCAGACCCGTATCACAGATGGTGTGATCCATCAGCAGTCATGGGGAGATGCAGCGAGTTTACTGGTTAAACCACCTGAGAGGCTCGGTGGAAAAACAGAGCTCCTACTTTTCAACTAAATAAAAACTGAAAATAAAGTAATACAAGCTGTGGATAGAGGACGAGAATAAAAAGGACCAGGAGGAAGAGGTCAAACGAAGATGTAAAATGAAGAACAAAAGGTGAAGCAAATTCTCTGGGCAGGAGATGAGATGCGCAATAGAAAAAGAAATATAATGCTGCATGAAAACTAGAAAATAGACACTATCACAAAGACTAAAGCTGTCACGTCAGGGCTGTGTCCGTTCAGGAGAGAGGAGGCACATGTGGATTCATATGGTGGTAGTGGAGATTTTATTAAACACAAAGCAAAGAGGCACCAGTGCCATAACTCAAATAAAAGGCAAACTCCTAAACAGACAGAAATCAGGGTATCACGTGATTGTGGAAAGGCAACCATTCCTGGCTGGCTGAGAACCCTACCTAAAGCCGACCAGGGAACCAAGCCCAGTGTCAACATAGAAGTCCCCTCCAGTTTAGTCCGGTGGCGGCCCCTAGGTGCCACTGACTGGAGACGTCACAAAAGCGGAAACGAGGAAAGGGGTGTGAGGAAAGAATGAAGGGACAAAAGAACGTAAAAGTTGAGGAGTGTTAAGGAGAAGGGAAAAAATAGGAAGTCTTAACTAGGGAAAGAGGAATGGAGCAAATGGAATAAAAGAGCAGAGAGAATTTACATTTACGCTTTTTGCTCCCTGGAGGAACCCAGTGGTGGGTTGCTAAAGGTGCCCTGCCCTACCCTACGCTACCCTAACCTACCGTACCCTGCCCTGCCCTGCCCTGCCCTACCCTACCCTACCCTAACCTACCCTGCCCTGCCCTACCCTACCCTACTCTACCCTGCCCTACCCTACCCTACCCAACCCTACCCTGCCCTGCCCTGCCCTACCCTACCCTACTCTATCCTGCCCTGCCCTACCCTACCCTGCCCTGCCCTGCCCTGCCCTACCCTACCCTACCCTACCCTGCCCTGCCCTACCGTGCCGTGAAACTGAACATTGTTAAGCTGAATATACTCAAACCCAACAGCATTGGGGGGCACCAGGAGGGCAGGTGTGTCATATTTCATATTTGATTTTTGCTTCCCTTCCCAAAGTGCCACCCTATGCCTTTTTCACCAACATGGACACAGTAGTCCTGCTCGCATAGATCATTGTTTATCGTTTATGCAGAGCTGATAAAAAACAAGGTTTGGCTACAAACTGAAAAACAGTTCTTATGTTTTGAGTACAAAATAAACAAAGTAATATGAAATAAAATTGTTCATTAGAAGGAGTGTTTCATTTTCCACTTAACTTAGATATAAACAATCAAATCTTAAGCCCACACCCCCCAGAAATTCCCCCTTTAGGCAGCAGGTAAATCCAGGCAGCAGCTTACAGCCAATTGCCAACTTTGGGAACTTCATTATAAAAGTAAGGAACATTTTCAGTCAGATGTCATTCAGCGTGAGCTAAGCTTACTTGCTAATGGCCTACAGCTTAACTCGAGCTTGTGAAATTTGGTTCTGTACAACATCATCAATCTTCCAGCTTCAATCTAACAGCTGTAACATTGGTACTGTGAAAAAAAAAGTATAGACAATGGGGTGGATACTCACTAACTAAAGACGTCTCATGATCTCATGATAACTGTCACCAACCATCCTTACCACTGTTCTAAAAATAGAAAATCTTCATAATTGCATCATTAATCTATAAAAGTCATTCAGATTGGACTCTTGAATTTTGCATAAATGTTTCCCTTTAATGCAATACCTCCAGCTGCTACTGAGAAACATGGAGTGTTAGAAACCCAGTGGACTGCATCCAAGCAGGTTTGTATGTTTACAGCCTAATTATAGTCAATTTATTTGCTTCTCCAAAACATGACTGTGTCAAGTAATAACTTCATGAGAGGGAGGTACTAGAGGCTTCAGACGTCTGGGGCCTACTTCAGAAAGCAGGGTTAAGAAAGTCTGGGATTAAACCTGACCTCTGGGTTAACTATGTCAGAGCTGTCAAACTCCGGTTTCAAAACAGGTGATAACACTTAGTTCACACAACTCTGAGGTTCAATTAACCCAGAGTAGATCATGCGCTTCCTGTTCGTCTGCGGTGGCACTGGAATTTCTAATGAGCACAGAGGCCGATCACGAGTATCTGTTAAAATAAAATACTGCAACAGCCACTAAGGAATGACAGCAGGCAGGGCTAAAAACTGCCAACTGAGTGAATGTATGAGTTCTGATGAGAAAGACTGGCAGCATTCTTTATTTAAGAAGTGTTTTTAAGTTTATTGTACCACTTTTATTATTTACGGTATCTATCTATTCTCTCTGTCTGTCTGTGTATGTGTCTTTGTGCCTTTTGTTTTGGGTTAGAAGTCCATAAAACTGTAACACACATGCATACATAATTGAAAAGGAATGTTTGCTAATGTTTGATAGTTATGGCCTGTTTGTAAATTAGATACTGCAGTGGGAATTAACGGTTTTGTGGCTCTCTGCCAGGCCATTGGTGCTCAGAATGGACTTACGTAAACATGGCACTGTGAAATTTCTGGGAGCATATTTGGGGGCATATTTAGGGTAGACACTGTAAAAACAGGCATTTGTAGGCATTTTTTAAACCAAAAAACAACAACATGGGTTTTCACTGTACGTGGGTGCTCTTGGAACGTAACCCCCATGAAAAGCGGGGGATTACTGTATAATGAAACATGGTTAATTATAAAATATAGCTGTACTGTGTATATAAACTCACCATGAGCACATCTAGTGCTTAGTGTAGACTCATGAAAAATTCTGGAATCATGCACAGATCCAGGCCATTTTGCTTCCACATTAGTGATGATGTGGGTTGCATCCCACATGATCTTCACAGAACAGAAATTTTCTGCAACAGCTGTACTGTGAAGTTGGTCTGTCATCTATTTGCAATACTGAAAATTACAAATTAAGTCTACCTGCATATTCATACTGTGAAAAGCCGTCCAATTTCCATAATCTCCATTTAAATCTTAAGTGGAATATGAGTTCCATCTATGCAGCCAATCACACCTTGAAATCTTAATATATACTGGATAGACTGAAAACAGTTTGAAAAGAGGAAACTTAAGATTGAATTGATCATTTTAAAGAAGACAGACGGGTTAATAAAATATAAAATGGAAAAGCTTTTAGTTAGTAGTTTTGTGTAGTAACTGTAGCAACTGTACTGTCTCTTATCACATTAACTGATTAATGCTTCAAATCATAATGCATCATACTAAATACATTCTTTCTTAGAGTGATACCTGCAAGTTTGTGGAATTCTTTCTTGATTACTCTATTGGGTTTGTGATCAGGAAACACAAACGTATTAACATTATATTATGAATATACAGAAAACGTCCATTGGCAAAGAAACAACGTGCAATACAAAGAAGTTGTTTAGAGCTATGAGCATGTACACAATGTGTTACGTGAACTACATAGGGGCTGACAATATTGCTGAGATAATTGATAGATTGTGAAGAAAAACATCCAACCGGGGTCTGATCACTCTCTCCCGAACAAAGACTTCTGCGGAGAACTTGGTCTTCGATGTCAAGGGGTTAATTGAGGAAAGGGCACGCTATGTCTGAGCAATTACATCCTTTAGTTTGAAGGTCGAGTTAAAGTGGAGAAACTCAGGGTTTGGAATTAAACACTAGAATTAAACCTGAGCAGGTGAGCAGGTTGCGCAATGGATAATGCGTCTGACTACAGATCAGAAGATTCTAGGTTCGACTCCTGGCTGGCTCGGCTAACCTTTTGAGGGCAGCTGGTGGCCTAGTGGTTAAGGCATTTGCCCTGTGATCAGAAAGTCCGGGTTCGATTCCCAAGACCGTTAGGCAACGCTGAGGTACCCTGAGCAAGGTACTGTCCCCACACATCTGCACACTGCTGCTTCACTTGGTGAATGGGTTAAATGCAGAGAAGGTATTTCGTTCTGTGCCATATTTACGTATGACCAGATATTCGCTTTTAAAAAAAAAGGTTACCTTCACTGAGTATGTTGCCACATTGACTGACTCAGAGTTTGGCTGAACTGGCTTCCTGAAACCTGGAAACTCCGGGTGTCCGTCAACTTGAACACAAGTAACTAAACCAGCTTTCTGAAACAGGCCCCTGGTTTCTTTCACCGCTGCTATTCTATAGAATTAAGCATTTCATACCAAACCCACTCTGAATGACACTGTTTACATCCCTATGGTTTAATGATTAAAAGTGTAACCACACAAAACAAGGATTCAGAATAAGGCAATATGGTTTACAAGTCCAGTTTGTTTGCCAAAAAAAAACAATTGCTATTGCAACTATTCTCTCAGAGGAAGGTGGTGAATTTGGTCAAATATATGACTTGACTAAATGGGCAAGTCAAAGCCGTATTCTGACTATAATCTGAAGATAAATGTCCTTGATATTGCTACAGAAAAGTCATTTTTAGGTCCATCATTAAGTTATGTCATAATAACAAGGGAAGGCGGGAGGTACATCTGCACAGCTTCTGGCTCTGCAAAACGCCAGTGACATTTTCTCAAGACCACCTTTCTGAAATTGCTTTCACTAGTTCGGAAGCCTTTACACAGAATTTGTTCCTTCCTCAGCATAACAAGAGTCGAATGAGTTGCCCTCCCTCAGCAAGCGAGTTCCTGTTCTACTCTCAGTTTAGAAAGGTTGCATTATTAGACTTTCTGTGAAGCGCCATAACACCAGCTTTACTGTTGTCAGAAAAATTATTGACCCACTGTCCAGATTTTGGAACTAAAAACAACTCAGGCTATGAAATCTGACAGCTTTGTATATTATAGGGTGGATGCTACAGAGAGAAATGTCAAAAACACATAGAAGAACAAGAAGAACAAAGGCAAAATCCTACCAGTGGTCTAGACTACAGGAAAACAGACTTTAATTGAAAGGTTTTTTTACCTTGTTGGTCGCACTTGTCAGTTCACCCACTCATTTTACCTGTCGCTCCCTTTTCAAGTGTCACTTCAGTTTGTTTGCCTTTGAAGCTCCCACAGTCTAACTATTCGGCGTTAATGATCACTCAAACCTGAGCCCTTGGTTCAGGTAAATATAGTCCTCCAGTATGTCTCAGTTTTGGAACTGTGAGTGACCACGTATTTGGACTTAGACATGTCTTGGTCTCAGCCATTGGTCTTGCCGAATACTTCAGTTGGTCTCAACTGAGTCAGATTTTTCCACTAGTACCATTTTTCCATGATAGCAGACCATGCCAAAATATTTGTTGCAACAACTTGACTGAAGTTCCCCTTGACTAGGAGTCTAAACTCATTAGGTTCATTCTTAATTAGGACTCTTATTTTTATTATTATTAACCTTATTTGGACTCAAAGCTCTTTGGACTCAAAGCTTTTTGGCCTCAGTTCTGACTTAGAGTTGATTAGTCCTGGATTTAAACTTGACAAAGGTGTTCATGTCTAAAGTTCTAACAGGTGCAAACAAATCCTCACTTCACACACTTTTCTTGACAGATACCACCTCTGCAGTGTGTTTTATTAGAAATATATATATATATATCCTTTCATCACTGAACTGAATTTTCTATTCGCTCTTGAGCTTGTTGATGACTGTTATTTTTGAGCATGCAGTGGGTCAACATAGAGCTTGCATGATAAGCTGTAGATCACATGAAGGCACATTTTTACCTCGTGCAGACATCTGGCTCTCGAGAGCTTGACTTTGACAATGAACTCTCGCTGTTATGCTATCAGCTGGTCATATGAGCTGTTTCACCTGTAAACCATTATGTGGAAGCCTCCATAATTCTTGATTATCATTGTTCCCATTTGACTTATATAATTAAAATATGCATCATAAAACCCTTAGATAGCCTGACTGCAATGATGCAATTGCCCACCAACCATATGTTTCAGCTCTTTGAAAAGCAACTCATATTTGTTCCAGTTTTAGAACACTGTTGTAAAACAATAAATAATGCGAAGAATTATCCCTATAAACAGCATTCACAGTTATGGTTCACTGTCTTAGGCTCTTACTTGATGTCTGGATCCTCTATCCCTGCCTCTCTCCAGTACAGCGACGTCTCTACTTATTACATAACAGCGTAGGAATGCACAAACAGCAGAATGAGGCTCTCGAGGGAGCTGAAGGAGTATGTTAGGCCTTGCCATAAATTTTCCTATTCTATTGTTTGTACTTTCATTGTCTTGGGGGCATTTGCCCTGCAAACTCATCATACTGCACATGTTCAGTAACTAAGTAAGGTGTAAGGCAAAAATACCTCACAGCAGGCCAGTTTTCATAAGGCTAAAAGCTAACTTTGTATGCTAACTCATTTTATGACAGGCATTAACCTTAATAAACACTTCTTCCAACGAGCGTTATAAGTTGTTGTATGGGCTGCGATGTTTAAGGTCATTCTCTGCAACAGAAGTGTTGTAACAATAAACACTCATTTGAATTAGCCTTTATCGATGTTTATATATGGATGTCAGTTGTGTATGTGTTACATATATGGATGTGTTACATTATGTACGTGTTATGTAGCTGTTATGAATCTTTAGTGAATATTTAGGGAAAACTCCTCAACATATCTACACCTGTCCACTCAGGGATACAAATTTGGTTCAGCTGACCAATGTAGGTGATATAGCTGTGGGTAACAAGTCTAACACATCAGTAGCTGACAAGGCTAATGATATTTATTATATTATAACCTCCATTCACTCAGTTCCCTCAAACTCAGGGTAAATATCCAAACTGCAGACAGTTCTGCTGCACAGGTCTTCAGACAACATGCAGTTTGGGATCTACAACCTTGAAATTCAGAGAAGAAGACCACAGTGAAGACTGTAATGAAACAATACCTCAGAAACAGCTGTTTTGCAGCAGCATTCTGAACAGAGAGTTGTGTCTTCAAAGGTTTAAGATTCAAGATTCAAGCTTACTTTATTGTCATTAGCAGCTGTGAACACATACAGAGTGAGATGGGATGTTTCTCTATGGACCACCGAGCAACATACAGCAACAAACAACATTCAACAGAGTGCAGGTTCCAACAAACAGAGGATAACAGACATACAATAAATAGACAGCAAGTGTGGACATTACATAACACTTCTGAAGTGATGAGTATTGCACTGTAGGTCTGATTAAGAAACAGGTGGCAGTTACAGCACTTAACAGAGTTCCAGGGACAACAGAACACTACAATAAATAAACAATAAAAAGACAATGGAGCAGCGTAACAGTAATGAGTGGGAAACTTAGTTCACGAGAAATTAAAACATTGCACTTTATATACATATAATTGCACATGGAATTATATTCTTATCCTTATTGCACAGTTAGGAGTGTTGAAAAACCATAATGTGTAAGAGGAGAGTTATAACAGTGATGGGTCATTAGGGTATGAGTGTAGTATGAGTGTAACACAGTATAAATAAATAGACAGATAGATAGATGGACAGATAGATAGACAGACAGACAGACAGACAGACAGACAGACAGACAGACAGACAGATAGATAGATAGATAGATAGATAGATAGATAGATAGATAGATAGATAGATAGATATGCCTTCATTGACATTGTACTGAAGCTGATGCTACGCATAAAACATAGTATAGATATTTTAAGTAGTATGAATAGCATAATGTGAGTTAGTTAATATTATAATGTGAGGTAGTTGAAATGTACTGGTCAACCAGGACCTTGACATTTATATGCATGTATGTGTGTTTGTGTGTGTTCAGGGCCCAGCCGTGTAGAACCAGAATGAAAGCTTCAATACCAGACAGTAGAAGGGAGAAGAGTCTGTGTAGTGGGTGGGAACAGCCCTTCACAACGTTAATGGCTCTGTTTAAGCAATGGGTTTAGAAAATGTCCTTCGGGGGAGCAGGGCACACCGATAACCTTCTCAGCTGCTCTTACTATCCGCTGTCTATAGAACAAAGGCAATGTTTAAATGTCTATTGCTTGTAGAAGCAACTCTAAAAGAAGCCTTTTTTTAGTTCATATAGACAGTAATGAGGCAACGTTGAATGAATGTTGAACTTGAAAAAATGTATAATCGATGAAACAGTCTATGTAAAATTTGTGATGATTATCCTGAGACCTCCCAAACTGCCTTAAGTAGTCCATCCACTTACTGAAGTTTGGGAGGTCTCATGATAATCATCATGTCACTCCCCATTTTGCTCCAGTGCTTGCACTTTATTGCACTGCTAACCCACAAATATCACAGGTGTCTGTCGGCGGCGATAAGAATGTGGTGTATTTTTGTAGGAGTTATTTTGGACTTGCAGCTCACTGGAACAAGTGGAGGAATTTTGTGGAAAGTGCAGATTCTAAACATTCAATACACATTACATTTGGGTAAGCAGCAGACATTATTACTCTGATTTAAAGTAATCTTGTAGATTTTCTGGACACAAGTGTCTTGTTTCTTGAAATCAAAATCAACAAAAAATACTTTAAAGTGCTAAGATATTTGTGGAAGTGTGCAGACATGTGCTGGTATGCCCAACATGACTACTGTGAACTGTGAAATATCATCATGGTATTTTGGTTAAACAATTTGCAGTTTTCCTCAGGAAAGCTGCTCAAAGCTTCATGGAACACTGTCTTGAGAGAAGGACACCAAATTACCAAACAGATGCTCATCTATGTCTCCACAACAAGGACTAATTAAGTTTACGTGACACATAGAAGTGAAACTGATACACAGCATAATGAAGCTTGTTAAAAACAGAAGACTTGCAATTAGGGTTCAGTTCCGTCAGCTTCTGCGTTAACTTTGTCTCCATGTGAACCAGACAGTGATTAGGTCTAGCAGTGCACTGTCCAGCTATAGAGCAGAAAACAGGGGTATAAAGTAGAAAGAGTCCAAGACTGTGAGATCAAATCAAGATCAGGTCCAAAGCAAGCTGAGACCAAATCAAGAGCTTTGGAGTTGAGACAGAACTAAGACAGTCCAAATAAGTCAAGGCCAAGCTACAGGGAGGCCAAGCCCTATTGAGTCTTTGGCTGCTTCTGTTCCATTGAGATAGGGCAGCATTCAAATTAGTCAAAGCCAAGACTTACCAAGCCTTTAGCTGCTTCCAGTCCAAATTTCTTGGTCTTCTTGAATTTTTGGACACTTAAAATTGAGCCACAACCTTCTAGATTCACTTGGGGCAACATAATTGTGGTTAAAACTCCATACCTATGATTTCCACTTTGATATACCTTTTAAATTAAATTACTTTACTCATTAGAGAGCTGTAAGGTAATAGCATTGGCATTAAATTCGTATCTGAATTTTGTGGTTGAAAAACATGTCATGTTTTGAAATCATACCTTTCACTTTGAATCTGAAACTGATGGATGACGCAGGAAAATTTCAAGCAGAGCTCTATTTACTGCACTGTGTAATTGTTAAAAATCTGGCTGAACAAACAGAGCTCCGTTGTCGTGGCTACAGCCCTGAAAAGTGGTGACAGCTCATCTTTCTCATGACTTAAAACAAAAATGTATATTAATATTAGTAGGAAATAAAAGTAAAGCGGTTTAAGACTCATGCATGAACACAACACAGCACACAGTGGGAAACTATGTGAAATTCTTTCTCTGCATTTTACCCATTCACCAAGTGAAACAGGGAGCTGCCACTGCAAGGGAGCAGTGTGTGGTCATTGCCAGTGTTGGGTTTTGAACCCACAACCTTCTGATTTCAGTGACAATGTCCTAACCACTAGGCCACCAGCTGCCTGGCTGCCAGCGCCCAGATGTAAATATGGTATATTCAACACCATCAGATTTGGTGTGAAGTTTCCATTGCATTTAACTGGGAATCATATCATAAACCTTTTCTAGAGGTGAAACTGCTTTAAACTAGTTTCTTGGTAAATTAAACTATACCATGCAAACAGTATATTATAACAAAAAAAGTGAGATATATCTCTTTATTAATCTAAAGTAAGAGAACCACAGCACTTTCTCCCGAGACTTCTCTGAATCATTTAGATGTTCACTGGCAAACTTAAGATTGGCTGTACATGTGTCTTCTTGAGCAGGGGGACCTCGTGGGGCACTGCAAGATTTCAATCCATTATAATGTAGTCAGTTTCCAATGGTGTTCTTAGTGACTATGGTCACACCTCCATTCAGATCATCAACAGGCTCCTCCCATGTAGTTCTGGGCTGATCCCTCGCCTTTTTCCTGATCATCATCACACCATGAGGCAAGATACAGCATGGAGCTCCAGATTGAGGACAACTGATGGTCATTTTATATTTCTTCCATTTCCGAATAATCACACCAACAGTTGTCACCTCCTCACCAAGCTTCTTGCTTTCCAGCTTCGTGCACATCTAAAATCTTGTCCCAGATGTCCTTTGGCAGCTCAGTGGTCTTGCCCATGGCGGTGGAGAGGTTGGAATGGAAGAAACTAATTCTGTGGGCAGATGTGCTTTATATACATAATGAGTTAAGATCAGGAGTATCTGTAATTGATAGATTGATTGTAATCTGTGGACACACAGCCAGTCTGTGGGAACCGGAGGTCTGGCTGGGTTGTAGGGGATCAAGCACAGATTTCACTCAATGACGTGCAAATCAATTTATAATTTTGTGTAACATGTTTCTTCTTGGTTTTTGTCTCTTTCCATAAAAATGAAACCATCTCATAAATTAGATACTATTCATTTTTTTGTATATCAGCGAACTTGCAAATTCAGCAAGGGATCAAATAATTATTTCCACCCTAGTATCTCATTTTAAACTCTACTGACAAAATAAGATATTTTTAGTTTTAAGGCTTTTATTTGATGCTAGTCATACACAGGGATAAGACGTAGTTCTTACTGACTTGATTAGTGAGGTTTCGCGATCTAGCTTCTGCTGTAGCTCTGCCTAGAGGATGCTTCTTCCACTCGACTGTGCTGAGAAACATTCAGTATCTGTGCCGCTTAATCAAACTAGAGTTATTAGGGGGTTCTGGAATAAAAACCATGACCTTCTCATTGTGATGCTAACCACTGTAACGCCATTTGCCAGCTTGGACAACAATTAGACAATTTACAGGAAAGAAATTATTTATAGTCTACTACTATGTTAGCTACTCATTCTTGTGTTTACAGAAAATTTCATAATTTTTTTAGAACGTTCAAAACTTAAAAAAATGTGAAATAGTTAATTGTCAATAACCTTTTTTAATTAATCTATCCATCCACCCATCCATCCACCAATCCATCCAATTTGTCTGTACAGTGGAGGAAATAAGTATTTGACCCCTTGCAGATTTTGTAAGTTTGTCCAATGAAAAAGAAATGAAAAGTCTCAGAACAGAATCATTTTAATGGTAGGTTTATTTTAACAGTGACAGATAGCACATCAAAAG
>JBBJLR010160479.1:0-14536 GCA_037577145.1 Brachypetersius gabonensis
CAGAGAAAGAGAGGGAGGGACACAGAGAAAGAGAGGGAGGGACACAGAGAAAGAGAGGGAGGGACACAGAGAAAGAGAGGGAGGGACACAGAGAAAGAGGGAGGGACACAGAGAAAGAGGGAGGGACACAGAGAAAGAGAGAGGGACACAGAGAGACCGACAGCAAGAGACAGTGAGAGAGACAGAAAGGGAGAGAGACAGTGAGAGAATATGTCAGTATTACCCAAACACATGTCTTAACCTTTGAAAAGAAGTAGGAATAAATAGCCATGATGAAAGATATGAGAAGTCTTTTTTTTTTTCCACCGTTACCCGACAAAATCCACCCACAGACGTTATTTTGCTGTGCACACAATGGCTCTCTTCTGCTCTAAAGATGTGAATGTATTAGCACTACAGCCCTGAGCATGCCCATCTGAAAACAGCAGTGAGTGCTTTAATGACAGGTTGAAAGCTTTCTAAATGCCTCTGGATATTCCTTACAGTCACGCTGAGGCCTTCAACTGTGCAAACACCTAAGACGCTTTCAGGATAAAGTACCCATAATAAGCTTTGTTTGACACTTCAATGCAGTGCATGTTCGTTTCTGCTTTTGGATGTCATTGATTAGGAAGAAGAAATGTTTCATCAAATTTCGTATGGATCCAACATCTTACATCCTCACAGCCAACTAACAATATATCAAAACAAAATGGAATTGCAAGGGATGGGTATTTTACTGAATCCGATATCAATATTGATACTGTTTATTCATACTATATTATTACTATTCATTTTATTTACCAATACTTATCAACACTCTTAGTGATAGTACCCCGTTATTTGGGGCAAAAAGAATGGCAGCTATGTTAGAATGCATTAACGTTACATAAATAATGATAGCAGTACTGTTTGTCCAGAACCTTAGCAATATTTCGATGCTACCCAGTGCCAGCACCAATTTAGCACCAGTTCTCTATACAAATCCCTAGATATTGCAATGCAAAAATGAAAGAATGTGCACCGCGTGACACTAAGAATAAACACTATTTCTTAAACCATCTGATGCAACTCCACTGCTGAAACATCAAAGCCACAAAACTCATGGACTCAGTGTTGTGAACTGACTCGACCCAGATTTTTCACTCAGTCGGGATGAGTACATCATTACACCCCAACAGATAACAATGTGCAAGGCAAGAAACATTCCTGAGAAATCAATCCTATTGACAAGCTTGAGGATCAAGCAAGCTGAACCTTGCTGACAGACACTGCATATGGAACAACTGCAGGCCTGAGGGAGTAAATTACCTGCCACACCCTCAGCAAATGTGACAGTGGACAGAAACACACACAAACATAAATACACACAGCCCTACCTTTCATTTTAAAGCATTAACGTTACAAGCATGGTTACATAGGATATAGTAACTTTTCACACCATATTCTTTAAACAGGAGGAGGAATTACTTTCCATCTCCAGTCAAGACAGCTTTACTCGATTTGTTTTTTCCATAGAGATCACAGTAATATTAGTTTTCATTACACCATTTTTTTAAGAGGATGAGGAATTGCTTTACCAAGACTGTTTTTCTCAATTTCATTTTTCTTTCATATCCCTAGATAACATCACATTATCAGCCATCTGCTCATATTTCAGATATTCATTTACGTAACAGCATGGTAAACACATTTAAAAACCCATCCACCATTCCAGAGAATCAAAGAAAATTGCGTTTTTAAAGAGGATCAATTACTTTACATCTCCACGATGACTGCTTTCCTCGATTTCAGTTCTTTTTTTATTCCTAGATAACATCACATTTTCAACCCTTTGCTCATGATTCAGATATTCAGCTCTGTAAACACATCAAGCAAAACGTTTTGAAGGAATAAACAGCTCCGTTTCGCAGCAGATGAGTAACTAATAAAGTAAGAATCAAAGAAAATGCCCATGCTGAGTGCAACAATGGGCTCTGGGCTGGAGCAGAGGGTTTTTCGGAGCTCTGCTGGGTCTGGAGTAACTTGATAGCCCAGCCTTGCCCTGATTTTCTCTCTAGGTCCCTCTCTCTTTCTAGGTCGGTCTCTCTCTCTCTCTCTCTCTCTCTCTTTCTCTCTCTCTCTCTCTCAACACAGGACACTGCACAAGCCCCACTAAAATGAGTTAAGGTCAAGGTCTTCTGAATAAGGACAGAAAGAGGACAAGAGGACAAGAGGAGGACAAGAGAAGAACACGAGGAGGACCCCAGCTCTGCTGTTTTGGTTCTGTTTACCTTGACTGGCAGAATCCATGTCGTCGAAAAAACAACCAAACGTTCTCTTAAAACACGAACGCTGTTTATCGCTTCTCGCTCAAGCCTCGTACAAAATGAAGTTTGTCCTCAGCACTAAAGCGCGTTTCTGCAAAACACAGAAAAAACGAAGAGAGTTCAGAAAAGCAGCAGCAGCTTGACTCGGCCACCTCAGCCCCACACAGCCCACCTCTTTTCCGTCGCAGCTCAGTGACGTTTGTGCGTGTTGTTTTTTTCCACAACATGGACAGAAGTATTGGGACAATTGACCACCACAATATCAACCATGTGCTCATATTTCAGATATCCATTCATTTATAGAATCAAAGGTACATTTCCATTTTTTAAAGAGGTGGAGGGATTACTATGCACTGCTATGTCTTTATGTTCTGTCTGAGAAGAGGGTATTCAAGTAAGCATTTCATTGGACACTGTACACTGTATTTTGGACATATGATAAATAAACTTCAATTTATACAACTTATACTTATATTTCCACCAAGACTGCTTTCCTCAATGTTTAAAAAAAGATTGCTGGATAACATAATGTATATGTATCACATTATCAACCATCTGTATTTCAGAAATCCAGCACTGAAACACAAAAAATAAACCAAACTTACTGTCAGTTATAAATGAATAAACAGCTATATTTCTTGTGCAATACTCTTACCATGTGACTATCATTACCTATGCCAATATTACTATACTATTGATTACTACTACATGCAGTAACCAGCATTGATGTACTGTATATGTCAGTGTATTTCACTGACAAGTGACACACAAAAAAAAGATTTTTTAGTTAGGCCTTACAGTATATATTATACTATATATCTTATATATCTCTTGTGTGTCATTGCAGTCATAACGTAAATAATTTCATCCAGGATCCCCAGGATCTTTTGCATGTAGGCTATAACAGCTTTCCACAAGATTTTGGAGTTTCTGCGTAAATTTGTGCCCATTCATTCTGTGGAGCATTTATGAACATTTATGACACTGATGTTGGATGAGAAGGTCTGGATCACAATTCTCCGTTCCAGTTCATCCCAAAGGTGCTGGATGAGTTGAGGTCAGGGCTCTGTCTTTACGGCGCTCGCTTTGTGCACTGGGGCACAGTCAAGCTGGAATAGAAAAGGGTCTTCACCAAACTGTGTTACCTTTACTGGAAGGGACCCATCCGAAACCCTGAAAAACAGGTGTGCCCCAAGACTTTTGTCTGAATAGTGTGTGTTCAGTTCCATCCTTACATTTTCTGCATAAAATCTGATCACCACATTTCCAATACATAGCATTCTGGCTGTTATTTCACTAAAATATTCCCTAAATGTAACAAAATGGATACATTACTTAAGAATATGAACCAACACCCAGAAATATGATCGTATAAAGCCTCTATTAGTCACTGGGAGTTGTTTTGTGTTGTTGTTATTGTGAAAGTATATTATATTGCAGTTTTTCATTTTTTCAAAGTCAGCAAAATAACAAAACTTTTTCAGGCAAACAGACGTTTGACTGTGCAGGAAACTTAGTGCCATAGTTGGGGGATTTTGGCACTAATAAAATGCCTCTTATCTGCACTGTGAATTAAACTGTGACAAAATGATCTCTATAGACGACTTGCATCCTTATGGATTACTATTTACTTTTGCTTAGAGGTTTGTTTTACACTGTAACATCACCTTTTTGGCAAAAATACCTTTCAGCTCAACCATATTACCACATTACCTCATGGTGATATTAAAGACAAACAAAACAGTTTTCATTAACAATGTTAAGCATTGGAAAGTCTGGATGTCCTATGTTGAAAATTCTTAGGTATGCCTTCTAGCATCACAGTGCTTTACTGAGGCCTGAGTGCACCACAAACACTCTACACTGGTGCACAAACATAAACCATGTACAAACACTCACGCATGTAAGGTGAGTGCTCTTTTGCTCTAGGGGCAGGGAACGGTCCACTTCAATTCAGTCTTCTTTTTGCAATAACAGTGTGTGTGGTGTGTGTGTCGGTGTGGCTGGAGTGATTCGTCCTCAAACAGTCCTCTTAGTCATTATGGGACCACACAGCTCATCATTTTGTCAAGGTCTTTATTCTTCACAGCTCATACCAATGACTTTAAAACTGGCATCCTAACAATAATTTTACATGTGCATGCTCTGATTTTATTGTTGTTTTTTTAAATGCTGTACATTTGGATCATTATATGGTCAGAGGTGAAAAACAGTGAGGATAACGCCAGGAGGAAGGAATAGAAATGCTGCAGAAAAAACAGATATTTAAGGAACTAGAGAATATGGAAGGTTAAATCCAAGGTTGTCATGGTTCTGGCAGGAGCACTTTAGGCCAACTGTAAAAGGAGGGCCACCAGATTCCAGTCCAAAGCAATGCAATCCTACCATCAGCATAAATACTGCAGTCCCCCAATCTCTGGTAGAAAAATATCCCACCCAACAGAAAAAAGGCCAGGACTAGTTCCTTATACTGGAACAGGCAGAATTGGTTGCATTTTAGTGCATTGACTGGACAGTTTCCCTCACATATCCTTCCCTATAATCAGGTCATACAGCACACAAAGGACAGATCTTTGCTCCATTTATATTTTTCATGTTTAACTGTAGGGCAACACAGTTCAGTGATAATCCCACATTCGAAAGAAACAATGTAAAAGACAAACAAAGATGTAACAGTGATACACATCAGTCAGTTATAGTGCTTTCATTAGTTTGACGTTTTCACTTCAATGCCAGTACCATCACTATAGCTTTCCTAATACACTAATATGCAAAATAAACCAAAACCTACTTAGAAACTGTGAATAAATTGAACTATTCCCAAACTGTAAAAGCAACTACTAAACAAGAGCTACCGATATGAATTACATGAATTTAATTCTAATGCTGTGGTATCAGCAAGCAGGTTAATCCAGAAAAAACAATATGCAAAACTTAAGACCATTTAAGCTGATGCTGACAACTTATAAAATTACCGCAGGTGTTAGCTTGGGCTTCTGGGCCTTGTTTTGGTTGCCCTGAAGTATAAACCATAGCCTACTTTATAGAATGCTGGACCAAAATGGCTCCTGGACTCCATAGTGTCTCAATGAGTCGAGCAATTACTTCTTCTTGGCAAGAGGGTTAAGCCAGGAGAAGGAGAAGCTGAGACGAGTCGACTCACTTGTAACAGCAGGAGAGCTGGGGCCCGCCACTGAGTTCTCTGCAGGTGGGGTCTGTAAGAGGTCGTTAGAACACATGTAGCACAGCTTCCATCAAAAAATCCCAAAAATCGTTAAAGATTCCATTTCTGTTTAGTACCCCTTGTGTATGTTATGCTTGAAAACATCTAAAATGGGTGGCATTACAACCTTTAGCTCACTCTGACAACCCTAGCCTAGTAAAATCTTTCTCCTGTACCGTCCTCCCTTACGTGATGAGTGGTCACTTGTGTAAGATACATATTCTGCGTTTCCAAGCATGATGTCATGTTGGGATACTGTGTACAAACATGCGATTTTCATTGATGTGGAGAGGTCATGGCCTTCATAAATGGAAATATCTGAATTTCAGTCCAAATGTGATAGCTGCACTATTCTACTCTTCTCCCAAGGTTTACTGTTAGGCTGTAGGACCAACTGTGGGTGGGTCTGTCTGCCTGACCCTGTCTCCCCACCAGAGGGGGGCATCAGAGTTGCTGTGAAAGTGTATATCAATTCTGTGCTCCATCTTTCTGTTGTCCTGGGCCCCCACTGAGCAGAGTTCACCTTGGAAAATGAAAGAGGGAACACACACTGAGATCTAAAGCTAGAGTTATATCTTTCTGTCTGTCTTCCTTCTCCTCTTGTTGTTTCTTTCTGTGTGAAGATTCTCATCGCTACATTTTTGAAATATAAAGCTACACCTCCGCTAGGCCAGATATGGTAATGCTATGCATTTATGACATATCTATCAGTCGTAGTGAGCATGTGCAAGACCAGTAGTGTCCCCAGTTTGGTTACCACAAGTACTCTCATTTCTTTCACATATGTTGATCTTTTCATAACTCATCATAAAACATCATGTCTTTTGCAGGTGTTTGACTTAAATTATGTTTTGGTAGTAATGAGAACATACAAAGAAGAGAAGCCAGCTGCCATCTACAAAAGTAATTGGTTAAAACAACCATAGTAGTACTTGCAGCATGCATCTCCAAAACACAGTGGGAACGTATTGTTATCAGTGACGCAAGAAACATCAGTGATGCAATCAAACTTCAGTGGTTACTCCAAATAAACGTATTAATCCAAAATGCAAAGTGTTATGAGGCTAGTACCTGAAAGCTGTACTCCCCAGCAGTGCTATGTGCCTAGGAGGCACTGAATGTTCCCCCATACCCTCTGAAGAATGACCAGAAAAGTCAGGACGTAAAAGATAAGGGTGATGGCCTGAGGAGAGATGGAGGTGAAGATGGAGAGAAGCAGACACTGGTGTGGAAAACATTAATTGTAGGGTAAAACAGCAGGATCTGAAATGTGCAGGACTTGAAAGCTGTTTCTCGAAACCAGATTAATGATGTGATTTCAGAAATTACACATGTATACTTAAGTCCCACAAACGAGGCTCATTCACCAAAAAAGCATATCAAAAAACAAGAAGGAAATGGTGTGATGACCATGAGACCATAGGAGTTACTTGATGAAGAGAGGCAACAGCAAGATCACAAGGTAAGCACAATGAGGGCTGAGATGGTGACAAACTTACTGCAGTATGTTGAAACTGAACTGACCTTAATAGAAAATTCAGAGGTCACCCTATTCTTGCTGGCAGACCCATCAACCAACTCAGAAATGTCCTCCTCAACCTTCTTAACCTCTGCCATGTGCCCCTGGGGACTATCCATGGAATCTCTCCCAAAATTATTCTCAAGGCTTTGTTTTTTTTCAGTGGCCACAGACATGAAGCTGCCACTCATCCACATGGACAGCGGTGTTTGCGACCGCTGGAACGAAGGTTCAGCTGAAAGTTCTTTCACTTGTTGGGGGGCATGGTCAGCGGTCCCCAAAGTATCAAGAGGCAGGGCTTGGTTTGAGCTAAGCATTTGTCTGTTGGGTCTGTACCAGCTTGGGTAGAGCTTGGTCTCATCATCTGATTGTATAGGAAAGTCCTGATTCTCCAAGCCACCTGCCTCAAACTCCGCACACCCTAATTCTGGCTGATCCTTTTAGACGGTGATGAGAAATAAGAATATAGCATACAAAGGAATAACAGATTATGGGACTATGAGATAAAACATCTACCTGTTGCAACAACAAATACACTATATGGATAAAAGTATTGGGACACGCCTGTTTTCAGGGTTTGGATTGGACCCCTTAATTCTAGTGAAGGACAATCGAAATGCTTCAGTATACCTAAACATTTTGAACAATGCCATGCTTCCAACTTTGTGGACACAGTTTGGGGAAGAACCTTCTATCCCAGCAGGACTGTGTCCCAGAGCACAAAGCGAGCTCCATAAAGACCTGCTGGAGGAGCTCAGTTTGGAAGAACTTGACTGGTCCACACAGAGCCCTGAGCTCAACCCCATCCAACACCTTTGGGATGAACTGGAACGGAGATTGTGAGCCAGACCTTCTCAACTAACTTCAGTGCCTGATCTCATAAATGCTCTATAGAATGAATGGGCAAAAATTCCCACAGAATCTCCAATATCTTGTGAAAAGCCTTCTGAGAAGAGGGAAACCTGTTCTAGCTGCAAACTGGGGACCAACTCTATTTTAAAGTGTATATTTGAATGCAATGTCGTTAAAGTCCCTGTTGGTGTTATGGTCAGGTGTCCCAATACTTTTGTTCATTAAGTCCTTCTAATAATGCATTATAAAGCTAAAAGGTGTAAAGAGTTACCTGTGTGGTGCTCATCCCGCCTTTATCACATTGGACATCGTTTTTTGTTTCTGCTTGTGTCTCGATATTCTCGCTTGTCTCAGACAAAACAGTCTTGAACTCCAAGGCTTCCAACTTCAGGTCCTGATCTGGCACAGGATCCTCTACTGGATCGTGCACTGGTTCAGGTTCGGGTTCAGGTTTCATTTCGGGTTCTGGCTCTAGCTCAGATTCTGATTCTGGTTCTGGCTCGTCCGGAATCTCAACCTCCTCTTCAGCTGCAGAGTAACCAACAGTGATATTATCAGTTGAACTGCTTGCCTTGAACTACATGCATATTCCTGACTATTCATGCCTCACGTTGCAGGAAATCCAGCTGGTAGAGAACTCTCTCCTCGGCATCAAAATCAACCTTATAGTGATCCAGGTTTTCATATCCAGGTTCCAAAGTCTCTGTGGGGGCACATTTTGTTGCCTCGTGCACCCTTTGGGGAGAAAAAAAATCAGTTTGGTGTAAAAGTCAGAGAACTGTAGGAAAAAGGATGATTAAAGTGTAATGGACAAACATCCGCTCAGTCACACACAAACAGACACTTACTTTTCGATAAGGCTTTTTGAAGCCTACAAGAGAGTGGAAAACATACCTTCAAGATTACCTTCAAAAAACACAATAAGAAATTAATGATGCATTCTTTAACAGTCCCCTAAGTTCTAGATATTTACAGAGTAACTCCCAGTGAATGTGATGTTAATCGGTGATGAGGCAGAAACCAAAACAGCAGAAATGTGATGAGTTCCAGTTTAACTATGTTAGACTAAAATGCCCAAAAGCATTCTGCATTTTGATTCTGTGACCCGAAAATACTGTGTAATGATTTCGGACGAAATGGCAGTAAGTAGATATATATTAAGCTGATAAATTATAAACTGAAATGTCTCATTAAATTCACTGTAAAGTCACATGTTTAACCTTGAGAACTGGGGTATGAACACACCTGAAGACAAGAATCTTATATGGCAAGTATCTGTTCATTATCTAGAAACAAAACTATCTGGGGTGAGAAAGAAAACAGTGATTCTAACTATGGTTTGCCTGATTTCTTTGACTTTTTAATTCTTGTTTTTCTTTCATATTGCTGGTTAAACATGCTGTGAAATTTCATATATATTTGTACATACTGTTTCTCCACATTTTACTATGTTCTCTTCCATCTTATATCTGTTTTTTTTGTTTTGTTTAATTTTACACAGCTCTTTGGAGTTTATTGTTCACACGTATCCAGTTAATACTTAGAACCCATGTGGCATTTATTATTTTAGTTAATTTTATTTTAAGTGTTTTGGCACTTTCCGCCTTGACATGATGCTTAAAACATGGAGCTGGTTAATACCTTGAATTTAAGGGACGGTTAAAGAAAGAAACCTACGTTTAGATCTAGAAATCTAGAATTCGAATCACTGCACCTGCAGAAATGCAGCCATCTCTGAGTCCTCGATGGCATTCGAGGCTGTCTGCATCAATTTTGAATTGGTCTCAACGTGCTCACTGTAGGTTTGGACCAAGTTTCGGGCCCAGCCGCTCTTTTCGTCCTGCTCATATGT
Organism: Brachypetersius gabonensis; assembly: GCA_037577145.1. NCBI lineage: Eukaryota > Metazoa > Chordata > Actinopteri > Characiformes > Alestidae > Brachypetersius > Brachypetersius gabonensis. Next base: position 9,735 of record JBBJLR010160479.1, read on the forward strand.
GATCTGCTGTACCATGATGTTACGCCTCTCTTCCAGGATGGCAGACATACGATCAAACTTCTCACTCAGTATCTGTTTCTGGTTTTTGCCATTCTCCTGTTAGGGATTGCATTCATTCTTACAGCACAGTCATGCAGCATACACTGAAAGAAGGAATGGTATGAAGATCTAATGAAGTATAGAAATTATTTTTGTAAAATTTGAATAGTGTGACTGAATTCCTCTGAAGTCCAAACCTCAATAATCTTACAGATCTCCTCCAGGTCATTTATGCAAGCTTGGATGTGCTCATTAGTGGCAACCAGGGATCCAAGCTCATCACTGAGTTCGGTCTATAAAATGAAACCAGGGAACAGTTCTTTCATTAGTAACTTCCACAAGGGTTTAGAACACATGCCGTATTTATTTTCTCTTCCTGCCCAAACAATTCTAGAATTAGCAGAGTCTTTTCTACTGGGTCTATTTTACCTTCTGTTGCTGATATACTTCAGGTAGTGGAGCCACGTTGCAGGTGCTGTGTGCCCCAAACACTTTACACAGTGAACAGGTGGGCAGCTGGCAAGTGATGCAGTAAATGTTGAGTTTTTCACCTTCATGCTCCTCACAGATTAACTGTGCCAGTGGTTTTGGTGGCGGCCGAGAGCTGGAGACACATGAAATTACTACAAAACAATGGTTTTCAAAAGCTTCAAAGATTTAAATCACAAAATGTTGCCTCCTTTAGAGTGTTAACAAACAGTGTAGGCCTCAACGCCCACCAACGCCTCTTTAGACATAATTTGACCAAGGCATAGACACTAAAGGGTAACATGTCCCATTTCTGACCTTGCAGACTCTTGTTTGTAAACATCAATGATGTTTTCAACTAGGATGTTTCGCTGAAGCCCATAAACACCATGACGGTCCAAAACCACTTCGTGACGACAGGACGGACAGCGAAAGCGACCTCCAATCCCAACCTGGAACAGAGACGGCTGCAATCTCTTACTAAGCATGCTGTTCTTGATAGGATCGATCCTGTGTCCTTTAGAGCAGTGGTTCCCAACCTGGGGTCCGGGCCCCCCTTAGGGCGGCGCTAGAGATAGCAGGGTGTGCGCACAATTCTGTCTGCAGTATCGTTACCAAAATTTGTACACATTAAATTAATAAAATCCAAATATCTGAGAAAAGTAAAGGTGTGTGTGTATAAGAGTATAAGAGTTTATTTTTTGCAAATAGAAGTTCATAATTAATCACTTTATTCTGTTTACGCGGGTAGGAGTTGGGGTTGGGGGGGCCTGGCTTGTCTTGGACACTGGCCAAGGGGGGCTTCAAGGAAAAAAGGATGGGAACCACTTCTTTAGAGAACAACTATTAGTTCTGCTTTAAGCAAGACCTGATTTGAGAGACCTTTGACTAAATTAAGACACTTATCCCTGTTTTAGTGTATTTGTTGTCATAACTACTAGGTGGAACCAGTGACAGTGTGCACTTGAACAAGCCAGAGCCAATTTGAAGATGAGTGACCTCTGGTCCAGGGCAGGATAATCTTACCCTTGACCACCAGCTGCTTTTGATTTAGTTTCTGTTGCTAAGGGAAGATGTAAAACTTAATTAAGCAGAAATTCCCTTGTGTTAAGTCTTCTTTTCTGACCCACCGCTGATATGGAAAAAATGAGCCCACTCTGATAAACAATTGTGTCTCATCGGTGTCAATATAGATTTCACACAAAGACGGATAACCTGCAGTTGCTTCTCTCTCTCTCTAAGGTACAGAAAGGGTGAACAGGAGACCATGATGTGTGTTGAGTGAAATGGGCACAGTGGATGTCCTGAAATAGTCATGCTCTTTAAAAGGCTTCAGCAGCTGAGACATATGCGTCGAGGGGAAATCAGAATCCCTGCCTGGAGCAGAGGTGCCCGATGTCACTCCTGGAAGGCCATGACACCACAAAGTGGTGTTTCTGTTTAGTACTTTCCTTTCCTGCTGTTTAGTACTTTTTTAAATTCTAAATCATAAGCCAATGATTTAGAACGCTTGTGTTAGAGCAGGAAAACAATGGGCAAGGTTATGAGACAAAGATTAATCCTAGTCTTGGACTACATTTTTCCTACCACAGAATTTTAAGATGATTTTAAGCCTGGCCAGGACCAGGCTTTGACTCTGGCTGGGAAATGGACTCTGTATGTCAGAGAACAGATGCTTTAAACTCTTAAAAACTAAAACTTCTCTTACAATCAGATACATTATATATTGGTTTCATAATAGTTGGTGCAGACTTTATAATAACATGTCTTTAAATTAACAGCCGTATAATCAGGCTGCAGTTTAACTGGAAAGAGAATAAGACACTAGTTAACATCCTGGTCTTCTCAGGTCTGCATGACCATTCTTACAACACTCTTGTAGGCTGTTTGGGATTAATTCAGCTTCCCTAAGAATTAACAGTTTTTAGGAGCTGCATGTCAATTATACCTCTTGAAATGTATAGTACCCCGGGGACCACTGGCCCCTCTCCTGACCTCCCTACTTGAGTTACAAATAATGCTAAAAATGACAACACAGTAATCAGAGGAATAAGGGAAGATGCAGATACAGAACCACAGGGTGAGATGGGTTGATTTTTTTTTCCTGAACCTGTCAGTCACACAGACATTCACCATCTTAACTCTGATCATGTTGAGCCGTGGACCTCATGTGTGCAAGAATACCAACAAAATGAGGATTTTAGAGAGAGATGAAAATAGTGCCGAGGGCTATATGTCGGTCTTAGAGGCTTCACACATAGATCAATCGGCCCTTTGTCTGTCCCGCGAGAGATTAGTCCGGTAACAGCTCAAAGGGAGAAAATGTAGGGCATCCACTATATTTACTCCCAAGTGTTCTGAGTTTACGCTCTTCAAGTCCTCACACCTGTTTGGGATCTGCAAATTTACTCCAGTGGTAGTCTGGTGTTTTGACATGCGCGCCTGTACACATGGTACAGCGTCATAAATATGTTGCAACATACACTGTGTACTTAAGTCTTTCTGGAATTCCTTATACATGCGCATCTTTCTAATAAAGCTTGAAGTTACACAGGAGGTCGTACAGTTCTGTGCAAAAGTATTAGGCACCTAAAATTTGATTTAAAGGACAGTAAGCGCTTATCTGCTCTGAAAAACATGAATGAATCCAAAAGTAAGAAGTGATTTATGTTTGTAAAGGTGTTAAGCATTTCCACACGGTTCCTAGCGGAAGCCCAGCATTATTTGTGGATTTAAAGACATTCATGGCATGGACCGGGGCATTGTTAGGTCTGGGCATCTCAGTAGCAACAACATCAATAATAATAATAATAATAATAATAAATGAGATCATTCTAATTGTTGGCCCTGTTGATTTCCCGGACACTGTGTTTTGATGTGTTGATGAGCCAAAGACTTTACACAGTACTGCATGTCAGAGTGATGATCAGCTATCTTGTGACAACTGCCTCAGTGAGCAAAGTCGGATCTCAGGTAAACACTCATAATGCACTGCGTACCGAAGATGTGCTCACTCTCGCATCATCCAGAAACGGACTTTTGACTAGGATAACTTTTGACTCCAGTCATCATTAGACAGATCCGTCACTTACAGGCAGAGGTGGAGAATAACCTGCTCCAATTATTTCCACTTGTACATAGAAATGACTTTATAAATGACTTCAATCTATTATTTATACGTTTCCACTTGAGTCATTTACACTTCCTGACATTTCTGACATTCACACTCATGCCCTCTTACTGAACAGAGGCACCCGCTGGAGAAAGAACGTACCCTGTAGAGTTCGTTGGCGCATTTGCGGCAGAGGTTGTGCTGGCAGGGCAGGATGACCACAGGTTTGGTGAAGACCTCCAGGCAGATAGGGCAGATGAGCTGCTTCTCGAGTGTGTCCAGTGATGTGTCCCTGTGTAAGGAGCTCAGATCCAGTGGAAGAGACATGATGGTACCTCCCCACTGTTCTAAAACTCAGTACGAAGAAAAATGTGAGACTGTGTGCTGTTAAATCTACTCAATCTCCCCAGAAATCGAGGAACCATTCAGAGCATTCACATCCATGTTTCTGGCCACTCTCTTCTCTTTCATTTGCTTCTCTGTTGCTCTGCCCTTTCTTCTACTGTGCTGTTCCAGGGCACTGGAGCACCGAGGGTCGAGCTGCAGGAGTGTGTGTGTGTGTGTGCGGATATGTGCAGAGGTGTCTCATTACTGGCCCCCTCCTGAATCCGTCCCCCATAGGTCAGCTTTGACCTTATCCAGCAGGCCGAATGCTGGCAAATTTCTCTCCTGTTACACCAATCATTCTTATCCACAGCTCAAACCAGGACTAGGACGTCACAGCATACAGAAAACAGGCTTAGTGTTCATAGACAATTCTAATCACTCTACGCATTAAATGTGTGAGCAGTAGAACGTGCAGTCTAACAGACAACAGCGCATTTTCACAAGCCCTTCCTCCCTGCAGACTGTCCTACACCTATATTTTATTTAAATAATCACTCCACTAACAGCTTGCTATATATCTGTACTGTAATTATAATGGGTTACACCAAACATAGAGACTAACATTTTATTTTATTACTACTTTTAGCAACATTTGAACTCTGAAATATATATACACATTATATATGTACATACACACACACACACACACACACACACACACACACACACACGCACACACACACACACACACGCTGGTCATGAAATTAGAATATCATGACAGTTGATTTATTTCAGTAATTCCATTTAAAAGGTGAAACTTGTATATTAGATTCATTCATTACACACAGACTGATGT
>JBBJLR010160500.1:0-14535 GCA_037577145.1 Brachypetersius gabonensis
AGAGAGAGAGAGAGAGAGAGAGAGAGAGAGAGAGAGAGAGAGAGAGAGAGAGAGAGAGAGAGAGAGAGAGAATGTGGAGAGCATGGATTATGAAGTAATGGTAGCTTCTTATTTCTGTGAGGTATGGTTTCATCCACTTGATGAGCTCCTCAGTTTGATCATTCTCATTCTTTTCTGTTCTTCATAAGTAACCCCAATCAAGCTGAGACCGTATTATTTATTGCCATCCTTCTTTCATATGTGGCACATGACACATGGCTCAGCAAACAACTGCAATTCGACAGGACTCTTTTAGCTTGTAGCCTTTGATTATAGTGGAACCGATCTTTCATCAAATCCCGCATTCTGCTATCATTCTCATTCTCATTCTCTCTCTCTCTCTCTCTCTCTCTCTCTCTCTCTCTCTCTTTCTCTCATTCTCTCTCTCTCTCCTTCTCTCGTTTTCTCTCTCTCCCTCTCTCTTTCTCTGTCTGTCTGTCTCTCCTTCTCTCTTTTTCTCTCTATTTGTCTCTCATTCTCTCTCTCTCTCTCTCTCTCTCCCTCCCTCTCTCTCTTTCTCTGTCTGTTTGTCTCTCTCTCTATCTCGCTCTTTCATTCTCTCTCTCTGTCTCTCATTCTCTCTCTCATTCACTCTCTCATTCACTCTCTCATTCACTCTCTCTCTCTCGCTCTTTCATTCTGCTCTTTCATTCTCTCTCTCTCTCATTCAGGGTTTAGTTTATTTTGGGGTGGCTGCCGATGAAGGCAGCCTTTTGAGTTAAGTCACGTGGCTGGGGGTTTTGTGTGTGATCAGAAGGTAAGCTCTGAGCTTGAGTAGAGCTCCGGGGCACCTGGTGATTGCACACAGGTGTTCCAGATTAGAGTGCTCCGGGTTACAACCCAGACAGGAGTAGAGTGAGGGAATGAGTGTCCTCAGCTGTGCTCATTAGGAGCTGTGTGTGTGGCGCACTGTGATTGGTGGAGAGACTGCTTAAAGCCCGGTCGAACCGGAGTCACAGTGTGACGTCACCAACGTCCTCGATCTAATGTCTGAGCGACATTTTACACACCAAGACCTCACCAAGCTTTTTGGGGTTCTGGTGGAGAGTAAACTTGATTTATGCTGTACCCTGAGAGTCAGTGGACGAGTGACTGAGGACTGTGCTGTAAGTTCTCTTCCATAGGAAACCACCTTGTCTTGGACTGAAGCTTCACTCCAGGTGGAGAAGGTTCTGGGAGCTGAAAGGAGAGTTCCTGTGTCCTGGGTCTGCGACTCTCTCGCTCTTGTTCTCTATCTTGTGAGTTCCTGCAGGAGTGAAGGGTGGCTGTCCGGTGCACTAAAGGAGGACCTGACAAAGACAAGTACATCCCACACCGTCTGAGAATAGACGGCTGGCTGGGAAACCACAAGGACTGAAGAGCCAAGGAGTACAGAGACTCCTGTAGGAGCTGGCACCTCTGAGAAAAAGTGTTTTGTGTTGGACTTGAGCTCTTAGTCCTGTAAATAAAGTCTCTCGTTTGAATTCAAGATGCTGCGGCGTCTTCCTCCCTTGGACAGTGATGATCTTTTTATAAGATTGCTAATAGAACCCATTGTTTGATCAACCGTGACTGACAATGAATATAAAAAGCAAACTTTTGACCAGCTTTGGAAAATTTTGAGCACTTTGTGCGTGGATGAAATTAAAATATTGATGATGGACATCACATGATAACATTAATTCAAAGTGAAAACATTTTTGCGATGGGAATGATTATCAATTTTTTGACCGGGATAATGGTACTGCCCTCGGCTCTGGTAAGACACTTTACCACTATGAAAACAGCCCCCTTAATTTTTCCCCTTAAAATCACCCTAATTAAGAGAAAAAGTGCCCAGATTAAGGGGTAAAACTACAAAATTTAATTTTAAATTTAATTGATATCTAATTTTGAGTTAAAATTAAGGGGGCGGTTTCACTAATGGGTTTTGGTATATTTTCAGGGGTAGATGAAGGTAGGGTTAAGCTCATTTTAAGTACAATGTGTTTCATAATGTACAGAGCAATCAGTGGCTCACAACATTATACTCAGTCCACTATACTATGCGTTGTAAACACAAATGCAGCCCAAAGTAACCAGGAATAAATGCAATGCACTCAATATTACTTGTGGTTCTTTGACCCTGAAGCCAATACACCTTCACCTGCTCTGATTGCCTGTTTAAAATGGGTAACACGCTTCCCTCCTCAAAGTGTTGATGCAAAATGTATTGTCCCTGGCTTGAGTCAGTACAGGTGGAACAGCATCAAAAAGAGGCTTGAGTCGGACCTAGACCTGAACCCACTCAGACAACAGTGACTTCTACATAGAAGAGTTGTGGCAGACATGGTTTTGCAGAGCTTTGCTTAGTTGCTGAGCACCTGAGTTGATTGTTCTAAAAAATGTCCCACTCACATAAACTGATATTTTATCTGTAATACACTGTACACGAAATTTACAGATGACCGTAAAGATGTTAAACAAAAATAAACAGAACATGGTGCTAACAGGAGAAATAACCAAGAATAAAGTAAAACAAGACGACACTTAACAAAGCAGAACTGAGATTAACAGGGACAAATCAAGACGAAACAAAGACAAATATGCTGGAATAAAACTGAATAGATAGCTCATGACAGGGCTAACAGAGTAAAGCAAAAATGCCTAGTCGTCAGAAGGTCATGGGTTCGAATCCCTGGACTGCTAGTGACACCACTGAGGTACTTTTGAGCAAAATACCGTCCTCACACACTGCTCCCCGGGGTGCTGGGTCACTGGCTGCCCACTGCTTCACTTGGTGAACGGGTTAAATACAGAGGAAGAATTTCATGCTGTTCACACTGTGGTGTGTTCACATATGACAAATAGTAACTTTACACTTGTTACATTCAATGGCCTAAGCTATACGTATTGCCCAAAGTAAGTTTAGTTAGTAGGTACTGTACAGTAGAGGTCTGCAACAAAAAACTGTTTGAAAACCCATTTTCAAATATATGCATCTTACTCATTTGCTTGAGCCTGGATTTATTTGACATATTGATTCTAGCTCAGATAAGTCACATTAAATTGCCCCTTGGTAGGAATGTGTGCGTGAACGGTTGTCTGTCTCTGTACGTGGCTCTGACCCAGAGTGTGGGTAGAAGATGGATGGATTCTAGCTCTTTTTCATGAAGTTCTGGAGTTGACTGTAGGTCAGTGTCCTGTGCCCTCAGGGAAAGTGGAGCGTCGATCCCATCCCTAATAGGCCTCTCACCCTTGTTCTTAAGGCGACCATAAGATAAGCCCAATCAATAGCTGCTTACACGCTGCTGAACAGAGATCCTACAGAGGAACAGATGAACTGCTCACTGCTGGGAAGGATACTGTTTCTGGCACTACAGGTGCGATTAATGGGATTCCCAAAGCGAATGCTAGCATGATGCTTTCCTTTTCATTTTCCTTTTGCTGCCAATAAAGAGATTTCCTCCAGAGATGTGAAGTGGACTAGTCTGGTTCGAGAGCTCTTGAAGAGGGACTGTTTTCTGTTGTTTTCTTTCCCATCCAATCAGCTGCCTTTAGTGAGAAGTGGCTGTGTCTGGGTGCTGGTGGCAGACTGCATGCTCTGTTTCCTCACACTGATGAGACGTTTGATGTGTTGCTGCACAGGGCTCCACAATAACATTTAATAGCATAGCCATGACCAAACATATTGTTTACACAGCGAACAAGAGTTCTTTCTATTGATGCTACAAGGAAGAAACAGGTTTGGTTCCCTGAAACTATTGATCTGAAATCTAAGACCACTGTGCAAAAGTCTATGCAAACTGTGTTAGTCATTTTTCTAACTGTTAAAGTGTCTTTCTGCCAGCAAAAATTGCATTAGAATAGAAATGCAAACATAAAACAAAGCAGTAAAAAGTATCAAGAGTTGTTTTTGTTTGTAATGAAAATAGTTGATATTGTGTATGAACACAGGTTCGGCTCCAGGTTCCTCCTCGGTTCCTCTAGCCGTTGTTTGGATTGTGAAACTCCATCAGCAGCTCCTGATCTAATTTAATGAAGGGCTGTTTGAGGCAAACCAGTTTTCTTTATGGAAATTACAAATATAAGTGGGTTTCCGCAAAGATCACATTCTTATCCTGTACATACAATCACAGTTTACAATCCCTGTTTGCTCGTTTTTGTTTCATTTAGTATATACAGTACTGTACAGTCAGAGGGTCCATGATTTTAACTTGTCATTTGTAAATGAAACAATATGAAACTTATGTCAGACTATTTACAAACAAAAAAAAATGACCATGTCTTCCACCTGAGATTCTTTTGAGCCAAGAGTTTATAAAAATGATCCAAAATCCTCATCGCCGGCTACACTTTGATTAGAAAATGTTCTCACCGCAATTAATAAAAATAACACTAACACTGCAAATAATCATAATATTATCATAATAAGGTTTGAAGAAAAAAACACACAAGAACACATTTGTGGCTTGTTTTTTTATAGACCCTGGAACATTCAGCATTTACATACATTTTTTGTTGTCATAACTGAAAGGATAACTTTGCGGGAGAAAGAAAAAAAAGACATTTTTATGTTTTTAATGCATGTTTGGACCTTTTATCACTATTTTTTTCAAACCATGTAAACAAAAAGAATAAAAAATGTTTTTGATATGACAATAACAACAATGCTGATGACATACTTGAACTCTTCCAGCTGATGCAGTTTAAATTAATAGCTGGAAATTAATTAATTATAGTTGATTTGGTCCAGCAGTTGCTTTTGATGACTTCTAACTGGCACTACTGGTTAAAACCTCCAGCAAATGATTGTAAAAACATTTGTCGCACCACAACTTCACTGTGAAGTGACTGGAGTCTAGCTGGAATACACAGAATTTATGATTAGGAGACGCAGTAGAGGTCGATGCTTCTTGGAATCTGAATAATCAAGCGTTTTCTCAGTAGAGCAGGTAGGAGTGTTGGCATGTAGCATCTAATCTGAGAAAAACAGATAAATGCTGAACAGCTATTCCTCCACAGGGGGGCATCACATTGTCTCTATAGCAACACAACACAAATAATGGAAGAACAGGAGCGCTAATTTATCGCGCGCTTTAATAATTACTTCCTCAAAAAGTTGTTTACAGTTAATTAGCTCGCAGGTGTTGTTATGGCCATGTGCAGCACGACTCACTTTTGGCAAAGGCCAAGTTCCATTTAGAGGGGAAAAATAAAGTATGTGGCACAACATTGGCCTAACGCTTCATGTTTTTTATCATGGGCTCCTGCATTGTTGGGCTACTGCTGATCCAAATGTTAGCTCAGTGTGAGAGGGTGGGGTAAACTGCTGGCAGCTGAATAGTTAGCTGTGTGTAAATATATGGGTTTTTGGTTTTTGGGACATCACAAAAACCAGACATTTTTGCAGATTACTTGACTTGCGGATTGTTTGTGGACTGAATAACTGAATAAACCCTAAATATGCCCCCAAATATGCTCCAAGACACTTTAATTTCATTTTCGTCGTGTACACTGAACTGCTGTCTCCTGGAGTGCTAGAAATTCCGATGTTACCCCGATATAGATTGTACTGTAATTCATGCAAGTGTGTAAATACAGTAATAATTTCAAAGAAAATACAGTAATAATTCAGAGGCCACAAGTTTGCGGGGGTTGACTGTATAATACAAACTACATCCCACAATTTTTTCTATTATATGGGCTATGTTACACAGCTAGGGCAAATGATTTAATTCTAGCTCATTTCATTTACATTCTAAAAATATCCAGAAATGGCCTTAGCCCTTAAGTGCTGTTTAATACAATTAAAACCTCATTAAAACCCTCAGTGTGCCTGGACATGTCAACAAAAATTGAGGATTTTCTGCATTGAATTACAAACAAGATTAATAATATCTGATGAAATATTATAAATAGCACATTCTCTACTCACAGACTGTTATCAGACTTTGTGTATACCACAGTTTTAAGCAGATGGAGTCTGTTTCCGTCCCTTTTTCTATATTACTGTGTATTACATCGCTATTCATCTCCTAAAATAAGCATTTAATATTCTGCCCTGCTAGCATTAATCATGCAATAATTCAGCCCCCTTTCATAAAACCTAATCCTAAAATCAATAACTTTGGTGTCATCTCTAAAATTTCTCTCTAAAGGGATATTAAAAGTCTTCTACAAGTGTGTCTTCATTTCAGTAAAAAAGCTCTTTATAGCACCGCTTTAATAAAGTGATGAATGATCTCTTACTCACTGTGGACTCTAGTACCCACGATATCTTACACCCATTAGACTTCAGTGCTGTTTTTGAAACTGATCCTAACATTCTTATTGGACACCTTGAGCACAGGGTATGAGCTGCAAGGGGCAGTTAAAGATTGATTACCTTTCTCAGTTAATACGCTCAATTGTTTTCATTTGTTGCCACCACCGATTGCCTCCAAGTCCTCCAATGTTCTGTGCCATGCCTTTTTCTCTCTTTTTTTTCTCTTTTTATGTTTTCCGTAATTTCTTCACAACTAAATTATTTGGATATTCTGTGTGTGATTATGCCACAGACTTCTCTGGATTTAACCCATTCACTAAGTGAAGCAGTGGGCTGCCACCAATGGGGCGCCCGGGGAGCAGTGTGTGGGGATGGTACCATGCTCAAGGGTACCTCAGTAGTGCCACTAAGCACTCCTGGGATTTAAACCCACAATTTTCTGACTGCAGTCAGTGTCCATGCTGACCACTTTCCACAGCTGACAGTGTACACAATGGGCACGTCTGCATCAAAACTGGACCCTGAGCAGTTGAAGAAGGTCTGAGGTCCCACTTACTAGGGGAAAAGATAGTACTACGATTTACTTTGAAAAGAAGGCAAGCTGACTGAGACAGTGTGATGCTCTGGGCAAGGATCTGCTGGGAAGCCTTGGACAGTCATGTGGAACACCTAAAGGCAACACATGGTTACAGACCACTGTAACACTGACCACTGTAGCAATGATGTTCCCTAATGGCAATGGCTTCTTTCAGCAGGATAATGTACCCCCACCACAAAACTGATTCAGGAATGGTTTGAGGAACATGTTCAATGTGTTTATTTGTCCTCCTGTGAGGCCCGAAGTTACAACCTTCAGATTATGAGACGGACACAATGCCTACTGCATTAACGAGGCCTTCATGGTACTCAGAAGGTTGTGACTGGCTCAACCGTCAATTAGCACAGAATGCAACAGACAGGCACCAAGAAAAGGTAGCTCACCCTCAAGCCTCTATCTCTTCCTGTCAATTACAGGATTTAGTTTAATGTTATTTCATTTGTTTTGCCTCCTAATGGGCAAGCCACTCCAAATCTACTCCTCCCTTACTTTGCTTCTAGTATCTGAGGTCTTCACATGTGTAACTTCTGACTGTTGCACAATCTGGGTTGAAGGTTACTGGCCCTTTTTTATTTGGTTTTGCTATTACTTTATTTTATTTTATAAACAATTCAGTTCATTCTCTGTTTTTTAATCTACTATTCTATATTGTATATATTTTGCATATGTATTTTATTCATTGTCCAAAAAAACCCCAAAATGTTAATTTTACAGGAGAGGGCAATACATTTCCTTGCTTGCAATATACATTCATGTAAAAACCTTGTCATTTTGGAGCTGTGTTGGTCATTTTTTCATGAAAGTCTTAAACAATGTAAGGAAAAAAAATATGCATAAATGAAAAAATAAAATGAGAAAAAATGACCAAAAAAGCTATAAAACAATAAAATTAGAAAAAATATGCGTACATGGTTTTCTTTGGACAGCATTGATACATTCCCATCAATGTATGGCACTGTTGTCAGCTGTTGTTATAAATAAATTTTATGCACTTACTTATCTACCTGCCACTTGAATGTGGCTATCAGACATTTTTTAAATACCTGTTACCTGTAGAATTCTTTTTTTTTTTCAAACTCCAAGATTAAAACCAGACCTACTGTGACTTCTTAATGAAAAATCAATTCCACATTTTCACAGTGAAGCTAGTCTTTGAAGAGCCTTCTTTCTTTCACTGGATCTTTTGAGCCTTTAGGTAGAGACAGTGACTAATAAATGCAATCAGTGCTTGCATGACTGGCCAAACTCCTACACACAAATTCCTACATGCAAAGTTGCTGTTATCACTCCTGACTGAAAGCATTTTTATTTCTGTTATGCAGTATCTCACAACATAAATATTTGCAGCCCCCTCCATGTCCAAAGCTCAAGTGAGGTACATCCTCTGAACCACTTCTGAAACAATGCAGTGCACTTAAATACAAGCTCCAACTTGGAACACTATGAAATATTCATGCCAAGCGGTTATTTTAAACGAATACAGAAACATCCCCTTAAACAGAACAATGGACCTTAATGAGTATGCATTCTCAATGAATCTGCATTGCCATGCATTTCAAAGTGATGAGATACTTTGTATGTGCTCATGTTGTCTAATTAGTGTCATCATATGAGAAAAGACTACTTGGTTCAGTATTAGGTCCATTTAAATTGTTAATTGGCACTTCAGGACAGTGCTGATTACCATTAAAACTGACATTTCTGGTAAGTATAGCACAAGAATTGTCAAAATAATGTGATCGATTTTTCTCTGGCTGCCTCATTATCAGCTGAATGAAACCAGAGACTACTTGTTCCCTCACTTTCTGTTGGCCACTTTGCTTTATTCATGCTGACCAGTAAAGAGTTCTGTTGCCTTTTGTCCTATTGTGGTTGTCTTCTCTCGCTCTATTTCTCTTTCTTTCTATGCCTTGTCCCATGGTTCCTCGACTGACTTGTGGGCTTTTCTTTTCCTTTCCACTCAGGAACACTCAGAGAATTTAAGAAGCTGCACTTTTCACTCTGAGTTGAGGCAGCCCTAACTACTGTTATATAACAGTAACCCTCTATACATGTAATATTTTTATTTTATTTTATTTTGGGTTGAGGTTGGGTTTACGAGCCAAAAACTGCCATTCATTTAATGTTTTCAGGGATTAATTTAACATAGTCTTTCCCCACCTCTGTTCATCCTATTGAACTGATTCATGTGACTTTTCTCTGTTCTGACTGGATGCCTTGTATTGTAGGGCTGTCCAGGGTTCAGTGTTGTCATGCATGTTAGGAGGAACACTTGCTGTGTGAATACAAACAAAGATAAAATCTTTATATATGCTTGTGTTTTCAGTATTTTGTCCTAGTACCCGATGTAATGTAATTCACTGAACAGCACTTGCTAAGTCACTTCCTCAAGCACAACTGTGAGAAATGCAAGGTTTGTAAATTCATGTATTTATGGTGGTTGAAGTCACAGGTAGATTAAAAACTGTACAATGAATTTGGAACAGGCAGAGGCTGTTCAAGTGAAATGTCACATGTAAAGCCAACAATACGTTTGGATTTAACTGTTTGCTAAAATGAATGTTACCCTTAGCTTACACCTTTAAATAAATTTAAACATATATTTTAAAACAATAGGAAACATAACTCATTTTGTAAGTGTTTTACATATTGTTTCACATGTTTCATATTTCTAAATGTTTTGAGCACTGCCAACATGAGCCAAGGAAAGGAGGCACAGATGCAGGATTCCGTTTTCAGACTTTTCTTTATTTCCAAAAGACAAAACAAAAAGGCAAAAGGGTCTACACACTAAAGACCTAAAGAATGAAGGTTCATCTGAAGGGGCACACGGAACTAAAGACCAACAACAAATCAAAATTCATAAGCGCTTAAACTCTCATTTTGAAGTTCTACTCTGGCCGGGTGAGTATTCACAAAAAGAGGTCATATAAACAAAAAGTGCAGCCTCTAGTAGCCGCTGACCTTGGACCTGATATTACAATTATACCTGTATTAGTGAGGACCTGCTGGTGTGGGTTCTCACCATTTCCTCTTGTTTACTGATGCAAATAAAACCTATGGCCCTCAAAAAATGTCATATGACTGAAGGCGTCTAGAATTCTAGAACATTAAATATTAAAGTTTCATATTTCTTGTCATAGCTGTATCACTTATCTTGTCCAGACCAACCATATTGATTGTGCGCTCAGGCAGTATAGACTCACAGTGACATTGCAGTCTGGAGCAATAAGCAATTTTGGAAATCAGTAAAGCAATACATTATCATACAGATTACTTGTGTACACATTTTGTATGCCAAAATCTATTCACACTGACTGAGTTTTACAGGCAAAAATACACACCCAATTACTGTGTTATATCTGAAAAACTGATGTTAATTATATAATTAAACTTGAACTACATTAAAGCACAAAAACATTTGTCAGTGCGTGGCTGGATTGTCCTTCCTTCCTGAGGTTTCTAGTCTTCTCTGGCTAATAAAACTTCTTCAGTGTCATGCCTTTATTAATAAACACAAAATAAATGGCACGAGGGCCCAAAGCAATGAACATCAGTCAAGAGCCTGAATGAACACAACTTCTGACCTAACGTGCTAATGAACCCACAACCTAACAAACACAAACCTGGCTATTTAAACAGAAACTAAACTCAAACAAATCATCAGCCTCATCCCTGGCAGCTGAGAACCATCATTGATTCCCACTGCCAGAGATGAGACCACACCCCCAGTCAAAATAAAAGCCCTTCTATAACTTAAACAGCAGCGGCCTCTAGTGGCCACTGACTGGGGATCTTAAAGTCAGAAGTTTACTGGTCTTTTAACTGATTATTTTATGGCTTTAGATTCCCTGAAATACAGAAAACATTCCTATATGAATTAAAATATATGAATTTAAAAAATGCTAATCGTTATTGGCTGCTCATTGAGGCTTGAAGCTTAATATTTCTTTCTTTCTGCCGCTCGCTGTGCCTGGGGGGATACAATGGCTGGCTCAATTAAAAATGAAAAATGTTTCCATGATAGTGTGAACACTGTTTAATGCTATTTCTTTTAAGTGCTACTTATTTTATAAGAATGCAGAATATAAAGTAGAGTGTTAGTTTTTCTCTCAAGTGTTAAACGTGAGAGCTGTTTAAAGCACCAAGGGTCTGTTTACAAGGGTCTGTTTCAAGTACTGGATTAATGGGCATGCACATGTGATACACATGTGCATACAGAATTGATAAAATCACTCCAGTCTCTCTCTAGCCATTTATAAATGTCATCCTAGTCTCTTCCCCAAGGTTGACTGTCATCATTTTTATATAATACATAAATAATAAAAAAAAAACAACTAGAAATCTGCAAAAGAGATAAGATCACAGAACATTGCATGCATACAAAATTGAATGAATGTGATTAAGTGACATATTGATAATATTTTAAAGCAGTCCAGACACACCCAATACTTTTAATAGTCAGTGAGCAGATCAACAGGAGGATCTAAACTGCTTTTGATTAAAAAGCTCATATTTAAGGACTAAACATTTCCATAACATAGATTAACAATGTGAGTAGTAAATACTATAAGCAGAACAATCGCTTTTGCAAAGATTTCATTTATATTAAAGGATATTTCAAATGCTCTCCCTTAAACACTTAGAGCAGACGTCACTGTCTCCGCACTTGCTTTGATTCATATTTACTGACATGAACTCTTGTAGACTCCTCATTAAGTGTCTGCGTTGGACCAATTCAGCTACGAGAGCGGATCATTCTCCCTAAAGCTGCTTGCTTATCCCGTCCCATTCGAGGACTCAGCCTTTTAACAGCGCTTTATGTAAATTCAATTTGGGGAATCCGCAGATGCAAGAGTAGAGCAGACATGAAATAAATGGAGGAGAAAAATGTCTTGGCACGTTGTGACCCCGCACAGTCTTAGTGGGCTGTAGTCTTTTCTACAGATTTGCTCAAATTAGAATCAATCACAAGGCAGCTCTCAGATCTTTATCCACTAAAGTGAATATGGAGAAAGAGGGAAATCTGAAACAGGCATGGGGTGGGAGGGAAGCACGTCCAGAGTATTGCATGACTCTGACTAACAGGGAAAAATTTGGGTGGGTTTAGACGCAGTCATTGCAGCTTCAAGCTTGAGGGCACAGAAGGGTAAATGTGGACTTTAAAGAAAGTACAGAACAAACACTTCTGTGTACAATATCCCAAATGGGTACTGTAGGCGCCGGAACCATTATATCACTTTTCAAAATTATTCGTTTTGTTCCCCCACTTTTCTCCTCTTGGACAACAGTTAAAACATAGATAGCAGTTTGCGCTCCCCCCCTTTTCCCCTCCTGCACATCAGCGGAGACATAGATAGCTGTGTGCGATCCCCACTTTTCCCCTCCTGCACATCAGCGGAGACATAGATAGCTGTGTGCGATCCCCACTTTTCCCCTCCTGGACTACAGCCAAAATGTAGAGAGCTGGACGCAAACCCTTGAGCATGTCCACCACCCCCCTCCCCCAGATATCCGAGATTAGCCCAGACAGCCACACATTAAAAATGCTTCCAGCGCTCATGATGTGGACAATATCTACAAAAGACTAAGGTTGTAAAGTCTCACGCATGTTGGGGTCATGCACATGCCCCACATGTACAGTATAAGGCCATACATGTATAGTCTATATACACTGATCACTCATAACTTTAAAACCATAACCGTTAACAGCTCTGCATGGACCCCACAAGACCTCTGAAGGTGTGCTGTGGTATTTGGCGCCATGATGTTACAATCAAATCCTTTAAGTCATTAAGTGGAGCCTCCATGAATTGGAATAGTTTGTCCAGCACTTACAACACATGCTTGATCAGATTGAGATCTGAGGAATTCGGAGGTTAAATCAACACACTGAACATGTTCCTCAGTGGTGCAAAAATTGGGTATGCAGTATATGTGGTGCTTATGGGCGCACCGCCAATTGGGGGACACCAAAACAAGGGAAGGACAAAAAATATAATTGACATTTATGTTTTAAAACTGATCTTGTGCTTTTAAATGATGACTATGCTCTAAATACGCTGTTTAAAATATTTAAGAAACGAAAGACCTGGCCACTGGCAGTAGATGTTATGACCAGTGATGTTTGGCATGTTTTTTTTTTTTAGCGGGGGGTTGCCAAAATTGGGGGGGTGCCAAAACTGTTATTGCATACCCCCCAAAAAGTGAGTAGTTGCAGCCCTGATGTTCCTCAAACCATCCCTGAATAATCTTTGCGGTGCGACAGGGTGCATTATTTCAGTTTATCATACTTTTTTGGTAGGTACTAACCTCTGCATTCCAAGAACATCCAACACGACCGGACGTTTCGGACGTCATCTAGCCATGTCAATTTGGCCCTTGATGAAGTCACTCAGATTCTCACACTTCAAGAAGTGACCATTCACTTTCAGCTCACGCTCAGCTTGACAGGTCCCATTTTAACCTTATAATGAATGTTTTTCACGCCACCAGTCAGTGGTTTTAATGACATTCCACCATCACATCAATGTCACTGTCACTGGCATTGAATTTCCGTGCGACTGCTTCCTGAATATGGTACAATGGTAGGAAAAAACTCCTTTGTTATCTTGTTGTGTCACTTACATGTAGACTGTTTCTCTTTAGTCTGTGGATGACTCAAGACACAGAACACATGTCTCATATGTATAACAGGTTATATATGTTACTAACTCTAAGTACTATGAACCTAACCCTATCTCTAACCCTAACCCTTTCAGTTTTAAATAATAAAGCTTTGGTAAAAAGAATTTCTGACTTTCTTACATGGTCAGTACAAAAACTACATATCCCCTGAAGCCCGAGACCCATGGCTGTTGCTGTTGTGTGAATTCTATATAAATAATTCAAAAGTGAATAGGCTCATAGTACACTGCGAAGAATTGTAAAATAAAAGCGCATTACTTTGAGTTACTTCCTCTGGTTGAGCAGCGTAAACAGCAGGGTCTTAAATAAATGTTATCTCCTGCGGTGTTGAAAGCCTGTGGAAGAACATAGTGGAGTCTGACACGAGCATCTTGCTCTTCTAATGGAGGTTACAGGCTGCTGGCAAAACAAACCAGCACAAGGGAGCACTCCAGACACACCTCCTGTATCTCTCATCATCTAAAATACTGTACCTGCTACCAGACTCCAGCTGGGGCATAAAAGCCCCTTTCTAAAAGGCTGTTTGAGAGTGGTTGCAAAGGGACACGACTGTATACCCCCTGCCCCTTAAGTCAGTAAGGGTCACATGGTAGAATGACCCAAACATTCAGGAGCCTGTAAAGCTTAAAAAAGATTAGACTGTCTCCTTGGAAAAGAGAGAGCTTTTTCATAGAGGGGGAGCTATTTCTTTGAAAAATTGCTATTTAAAAAATATCCTGATAGATGAAATACTTGTTTGGCTCAATTATATCTAATATGTTAGCATTCCATGTTTTTGGATGATCTAGAACAAAATTTCGAAAGTATTTTTTTTGTTTCTATAAGAAGACCCATCGTGTTAAAGAAAATAACTAACAGAAGCAAGAACAGTACTGGACAGTATTGGATGCACATATATACACTGCTCGCAAAAATTAAAGGAACACTTTAAAGAAACACATTAGATACATCAGATCTCAATATGAAGTTGGATATCTATACAAAT
>JBBJLR010160509.1:0-14534 GCA_037577145.1 Brachypetersius gabonensis
AGAGAGAGAGAGAGAGAGAGAGAGAGAGAGAGAGAGAGAGAGAGAGAGAGAGATAGAGAGAGAGAGAAAGAGTTCCTCACATAAGCGACTATCAGCTGTGAAAAACAGGTCCTCTGGTCTTTACGGGACCAGCTTGCTGAAAAGGGGAGGAAAGTGTGCAGTCTGTTCTCACCAGACACACGCAGGAGATGCAGGGATCGTCCGTGATGTTGGGGATGTGCAGCACCTCTCCTTCATTTTCACAGCTGGCCTCAGTACCTGAGGAAACACACACACACGGTTCTCCTACTACTGACCACCAGGTAAAGCGGATTTGTCACAGTAAACCAGAATGAAACCCTCGGAAGAAGAACATACAGTAGAAAGTCAGTTGTTTTGTTTACGTGTTGTCCTTTCCTGTTTCTGCTTTTCGCCTCGATCTCGTGACTTATAATTTGAATTTTAACGGTCGTAAATTTCAGCCGCAGCAGAACTGAGTCCAACATCCGTCCGGACAGAACCCAACATGCTCTTATCGCACACTACTCATAATAATATATTCGTTCGTGGTTCATTCGGTTTTATGCAAGCTTATACACGGCGGAGGGGGGAGAGACAGGGTGAATGAAGAGAGATTGAGAAGAGAGTGAGGATTCGAGGAGAAGGGGAGAGAGAGGTGTAAAAAATAGCGAAAGAAGAGCAATAGAGACTGAAATATGGGAGACAGGTATAAAAGAGGAGAGCCAGAGAGAGAGAGAGAGAGAGAGAGAGAAAGACATTTAAAAATGTAAATTTAGTAGTAAAACTGAGCTGTGCTGAGTAGCCTTGTCAGGGTTTGTGTTGGTTTAAAGAGATCAGAACAAAAATCACAACACGGATTCTGAGCTTCACCCCCCATGTCCAAATCCAGGCCAGAGTTTTGTAGAATTTGATCAATTAAGTTCATACAAAGATTGAGAACCACGTCGTTTAGAGTGTAAAACACTTAAAACACTACTTTAGCCCTTTATCAGTGCGGGGTTCGGAGGTTTGGGTTAAGATGTTTAGGAGTTTAGGTTTAGGTTTAAGGGCCGTATAGGAGCGCGTGGAAGCGGTGCTGCACGAGGACATAAAGAGCAGTTTTACTGTTAACCTCTCTCTGTGTCTCCTCTCTCTCATTCTCCCTCTCGCTCTCATTTTCTGATTTCTCTCTGGTCTCTTTCTCCCCCTCTCTCCCAATTTTCTCTCTTTCCATCTCTATGATTTTTCTCCATCTATTTTATTTCTCTAAGTATCTCTCTGTCTCCGATTTCTTTCTCTCTTTCACTCTTTCTCTCCCACACACTGTGTTCCTCTGTCTCCGTCCTCCCTCTCTTCCTCACTCTCTTCTTTTTTTCTCTCTGATTTCTCAGTTATCTCTCTCCGTCTTGTCCCTTTCTCACTATCTCTCTCTGTGTCTCCTTTTCTCTTTCCGTCCCATTCTCCCAGTTCTCTCTCTCCTTTCTTTATTACTATCTCCTCACTCGCACATTTTCACACTCTCTCCTCTGTTTCTCACGTATTTCTCACTCTGATTTCTCTCTGCACCTCACCTGTGATTAAAGGTGTGATCCTCCCTGGCGCGTGCAGCGTTAACAAGACGATCAGAGCCCAGCGCGCAGCCATCGGTGCGCTCTGATAAAAAAAAATGTAAAAAAAAAAAACAACCCTAAAATATAGTAATCAAAAACAAAAATAGCGTGTGTATCCCAGAGTTAGGTGGAGTGAGAGAGGTAAATCCAGTCAGGCTCGGGTCCCGGTGCTCCGCTTCTGCATGGTCCGGATTTTCCTCCCGGACACCCACGCGCTGTCCGATAACGCCCAGCTTCGAGACCTCCGTCTGTAGCGCGCGAGTTCCGTCTGCCAGTGCGGCTAGAGACTCTCTGCCTGCCAGTTAAACATTCGCGCGAGGCAAGATCCTCCTCCCTCCTGCTCGCCTCGCGCTCACACACATCAACATGCACCCCCACACGCATCAACATACACACACAGACACCAACATACACCCCCAACAAGCACACGCAGACACACACACACACACACACACACACACACACATACACACACACACACACACACACACACTAGCACGAGCGCGCACTCACACACATCAAACACACACACCTTTGCATATTTAAATCGCTCTCGCGCTCCTTCTCACTCTCAATTTCATCACTGCAGAATATCTAATATTGATCTGAAAACGTAATTACTGTTTTCATCTGAAACTCATTTTGATCAGTACAGACCGTTTTCTACGTCACAACATACCAGTAATGTTGATGTTGGGGACGCTGGAAACATTTAGACTGGTTGCAAGGTTATTAGGAAATACCATCATCATTATTATTAGCAGTAGTAAACATTGTATTTGTTGCACTACTAGTAGCAGTGTTAATCCTACTACTACTATTAATTATAATAAAAATAATAATACTATGATGATAATAAATTGCATGACTATTCTCAAATGTGGTCACTTATTTAACTTGTGTTCAGTTACAGTTATTTTCATCAAAACTCTAAAATAGACACAACTTTAAAATAAAGTTATCTAAATGAGAAATAAAAGAGAAATGAAGCATGTTTTTGTCGTTCTGTCTGATCCCTCGGGGAAGATGGTCGGTAAATATCAGGCAGAATGAGAGAGAATGTTAATGTGGACTTGGAGAAGCTCGGTTTCAGACCGAGGGCCTGAATGACGGTTTTTCTGCTCACTGCAGCTGGAGAACAAATAAAACACGACTTCAGAGGAGCGGGTAGAACTCGGCCCCACCTTTTTAACTGCAGCCAACTGTTAGGAAACTGTTCGTTTTCCTTTCTTTTATTGCTCGGCATTATTTTCTCACTGAGAGAGAAACCGCAGGGGGCGGGGGTGGGGTGGGGCAATATGAGGCGCTAGATGGCGCCAGAGAGCACTTCAGTCAGGAGCACCCTGAGCAGAAAAGCCAAACATCCATCTATCTATCCGTCTATCCATCTATCTATCTATCTGTCTATCTCAAAGTTTCAGGAACAGTGTTGCCAAAGCAGCATGTCATGTCCAAAGAAACTGAACAACATATTCAACTAACAGTTTTACAATTGTTATTGATAATTATTTTAAAAAGTCATCTATGATCTATGACGACTCATTCACCCAAACTTCCACTCTAGAATACCCTGATTAATCATTATATAGGTCACATTCTGTCCTGCTGCTGCTATTACTTGTGCAGTATGTATTGCTATCTACATCTATTCTACATTTTTGCTGCTACATTCTGCTGCTAGAATACAATCTCTCAATACTGTATTCATACCTACATACCTACCTACTGTATTCATACAATACTGTATTTATTCATACCTAGACAAATCTACTGTGGATATATATATGTACCCATCTTTCTTCAGTATTTTATTAGACTTCACACTGACACCAGCACCAAGGGAAAGTGTAAGAGAAAGAATGAATACAGAGTCTGATTCTGACACTTACAATATGTCCTGTACAGTCCTCATGGTGTGTCCCTGAAACGTGCTGCCGTTGTAGGGATGTTAGGTCAGCTGGCGAGGGTAAAACCGGCAGCAGACTCTCGGTCTCCACATAGTCAGCTGGGCAGTCTGGACTGGACGGGGGGGATGGGAGATTCACACGGTGAGACTGGACACCGCAGGAGTAGGGCAGTGCCACTTGTACTTATAATGTGTCCTTTGACCCCTGGTAGGCTGAAAGGGGCAGCATCTGTGCCCCCAGTAATGATTGTTTGCACAAGCTTCATCATTTCATACTTCCATCTACAGTTCATTATCGGGCAAGACAATGGAAGCAAACCATGATTTGTTGAAAAAAAAATCTATAAAAGTCAATATGGCAAAAACCTATTAATACATCTATTAAAATATATAGATTTTATTCGACCAGGTTGCAGTGAACTTGTCACTCTAATTTCTATTATGATCTTTCACCCTCGTTGTGAATAAGTTACTTGGACAAACTCCACACCTGAGTTTATTGAATTCTTTAGACGCATCTGAACGGAGGGGAATCCGGTGGATTTGATTAGAACCGCTTAGAAACCATTCAAGAACTCATAGCACAGAATCTCAGGATTAAATTCCTTTATTTGTACGGCAGCAATATAAAACAATCATGTTAACACTACAGCTATAGGTTTCTCATATAAAATAAACCAACAGACTTGCTGAGGTGGTTCACTTACTTTGAAATACAGATGTATACGGAGAACTTTCTAATAAAACCTGATTTCATTGCACTGCAATATTTTGGTGTGAACAAATACGGCAGTTTATCATTACACATCCACAAAAAATTATGCCACCTTTTCTGCTGTTTGGCCAACAAATGCTGCTATAAAAATAATACAAAACATATTCTCAGTGACGTTCTAAAACAGCTCTGGCACTATCTACATTATATGTCCAAAAGTATTGAGACACACCTCCTAAGGAGTGATTTCTGCTCATTTAAGACTCACCCATTGCTGACACAGGCATTCAACAGTGCAGACACAGCTTTTATGATCTACATAGCAAAGCAGTGCCAGTTGAATGGGACACTCTGGATCTAGCCCAGCCTCACTAGCCCAGTCTGGGCTGTGGAACAGTGGAACTGTGTTCTCTGGAGTGATGGAGCTCCCCCTAGTACCTCTGGAATAAGCAGAATATGTTGTACAGAACTAATCGCCCAACATCAGTACCTGACCTCACTAATGCTTTTGAGGCCGAATGCAATCAAACCCTCACAGGATCACTAGTGTAAAGCTTCTTCTAGACAAGTAGAGGCTGTTACTGCAGCAAATGGGGAACAGACTCCATACGGATGTCCTTAAATTCAAAAGAAACATTAATAGAGCTGGTGTTTACAAACTTCTGGACATAAGGTGTCTATGCTGCACTAGTTTGCCCAAACTTCTTCCACAAAGTAGAAGAAAACTATTTTAACCACAACATTTTGCAGTCTGCACAAGTTCAAGATCATGAACTCATTTATTACTGTCTCTACATTGGTCTTCTCTAAACTCTGTTCTGCACATATAGAAACTATGAATTGCAGTTACTAAGAAATAACATGACAAACAGGATCTAAACACAGGGGTTTGCCTGAACAGGCTGAAATGGATGTGGAAGTAATGAGTTGCTTAAATGAAACATGTGCCTTTTACTAAGATCTTGTATAAAAGATGTGTTGCAAAATCACAAAGAACAAAGGAATTACACAGATGGCCAGCATAATTTCATGAAACAGATTTAGACCCAAAGCACAACCGAACCTACTTTACATTTGGAAGGACAGGCGGAGACACACAGCATGTAAACTATCAGCCCTGGGCGTGAGACTAAAGGTGGATGATCTCTAAAGACCAATCCATTTTCTATTGCCTGTTGGTGTGGTTTGTGCACATATATGTACTGTACAGTGCAAAAATCTCAGGCAAAATAATATTTAAAAAATGTTTAGTTATCAATGAGGTTTTTTTTTCACATTACAAAGAATAAATTAAAAAAGCACTATATAGTAAATTGTGATTTTTTTTTAATCACTTTTCCTTGTAAGTTATGTTCCATATATATTACTGTAGTTTCCATCAGAAATGTGGTTTGACCCAGTCAGTCCTTTATTAAATTAAATCAGGAGCTGCTGATGGAATTTCGCAAGTCCAAACAATGGCTGGAGGAACCGAGGAGGAATCTGGAACCGAACATGTGTTCTCCTCACCAGCTCACAAAATATTGACTACTGCTTAACAAACAAAAATCTGAATACGTTTTACTGCTTTCCTGGTTGTCACACAGTGGGAAAAACGGCTTTAAACAATTTGCACAGCCTTAGACCTTTGCACAATATTGTATGTATGTGTATGTACATGTACACCATCACTGTTGAAAGTACCACCGTTTCTAATCTCTTTCTAACATTTTGGCTGCAAACAAATGTATAACACAATGAACAGAGCTGGATATTTGAAAGCTGTGTAACAATGAAAATGAATAGTGCCTCATTTTCACAAACGGGTGATGAGGCAGATACAGTAAGTATTGCAAATAATAGTATAAAAAAATTCTTGAATTATGAATACAGCTAAATCTAAAAATAGCATTTGGTGTGGTGTTTATAATGCTTATAATTGACACTGTACACATTGTATTGAACAGGATATAATTATATTAATGTGATAGAAATATTCTCGAAACCTGAATAGCAGAGCAGGCAACAGACAGACAGAGAGAAAGAGAGCAGAGCAGTTGTGATGGAGAGAGAGCGGCCTCAGTGGACCCTGGCTGGCTGGTGGGTTGGAAGCGAGTTATTCTTGGAGACGGGGAGGAGGTGGCTTGGTGGGGTGTGGTGCCTGCGAGGGGGTGAGACAGAGGGGGAGAGAGAGAGAGAGAGAGAGACAGACACACTATGGTGGACGTAACGTTGACCCTGCGTGGGTGGCTTGGTTAGCACTGTGGGATTGGGGCTGGACGCACTGCACCGCCAGACTGCTGTGTCTAAAATAAAAATAAACCCTCGTCCGAAAATAAAGGTTCCTATTTGCTCCAGTTTCCCTCATGGAGGGGAAGGTTCACAGTGTAACACACGCGTGCATGATTTTTCTGGCACTGGGCTAACGCAGTCAGATACGGAACACAGTCACACCGCAGGAACACAACACTCTTAAAAATAAAGGATCCTGGTAGGGATGTAGGGCTGCACAATATATCGTCCGCTAAACATTATTGCGATATCAGTCTCTGCAATACTGATATGGCAGAAGGCTATTGAGTTATTGGGTGCTCTGATAAATCAAGGTCCTGTGATCCAACTAAAGTCAAATGATCAGTCTATAACCATTAAGGGCTGAGGTGCTTTTTAAAGGACATTCTTCATTTTCCTTTCATTTCATTTTTTCCCTGACAACTGATGTTCCTCATAATTCATTCTAACATGACCATTTTCCAGCTATAGAATTAATCAGAGGGTTTTAAGGCTGATACATATGCTACATGATATATATGTCTCTTTCCTGATTCGTTGACGTGTACTGCAGTTCAGAACGGGGATGAAGCGCTCCTTAGAACTTAAGCATGAATGTTCAGGGCCAAACTGCTGTAGGCAGAAAAAGGAGACATATAGAAATATGCAGATTTTCTGACATCACAAAAATGTATTCGAAAACGGGCCATTTTTGCTGCCTAGTTTCCGTATGTGTTTTATGTGAACTGGGAAGTTGATATTTACATACTTTAAACCTTTTTAACTCTAGAAAAATGGTACTATGGGCACTTAAATGTTCTGAATCACAGTATGTAGCAGTAGAATCACAATAATCTGTCCATATTGGGCAGCCCTACTTGGATGTGTGATTCTAGGAAAATCCTTTCATTGTAACAGTATTTTTACAGTACGTGGTTCTTTAAACACTAAAAATGTTCCACACACTTGCAGGCGTCACTCTTTAGGGAAAATAGAAAAAATAGTTGTTCTATGGCATTACTTGAAAGAACCCTTTCTGGCACCTTTATTTTTTAAGAGTGTACGGCTAACAAAAACATCTACATAAACTCATACTATACACTAGGGTACAAATACACACACACACACACACAAACACATACATACATACTGCCTAGATCCTATCAGGGCAGGAAATGTGAAAAGCAGTGTGTTATTGCATTTGGTCAGTTGTCTCCTGCCTCTGACTCCTTCTTTTTCTCTTTGACCTTGACTGAGGGCTTTTTGGACACCCTTGTTTTCTCCTTCCCAGGCTCCGCCGCTCCCTCTTTCTCCTTGTTAGACTCTTTCTTCTCTTTCTTCGACTCTTTGGATGATTCCTTTGAAGACTCTTTGGAGTCCTTGGTTGAGTCCCTCTTTGACTCTTTGGTCTCCTTGGTCGCCTCTTTGGAGTCTTTCTTGCTCTCTTTTCCTGAATCCTTCTCTTTCTTCTCTTTTGATGATTCTGTGTAAAACAGGAGGTAAAAACACAAACACACTGAATGCAACTTTTATACTGTTGCTGTGGCGAGAAAACGGCAAATCTTCAAACTGGCCGTTTTGTAGAGTGTTAATCTAACTTAAAACAAAATGTGATTTTTCTCAAAATGTCTGTTTGTCACAAAATTTGCCACAGTTTAAAGTGCTGCTGCCATTCTCAAATGGCATGAGGGGAAAATGAGTTTTCATGACGTGTGACCACTTAACACACAATAAAATCTAAGTCAAAGTCAAATTGCAAATTGTTTGAAACTATTTGTATCAGCAGTGGGTTTCATTTCTGTCAGCAAAAACAAGTGAACACAAGTGAACAAACAAGAAAAAAAAGTAGTTGCTATTTTGTGAGCTGGTTAGAAGGATACAGGTTCGTTCCCGGATTTCTGCTCAATGCCTCAAGTCACTGTGTGGATTTATAAAATTCCATAAGCAACACACCTTTTTTTTTTTTAAGCAACACACCTAATTTAATTAAATGGAGAAAAAGAGCCAACCCAGGTATTCGACAGAGCTACAAGTAATTCTGGGCTTCCATGAAGAAAGGGGTTGGAAATGGTTAATTGAACACTTTTTCATACATAAATCCACTATTTATTACAATAATGTTATTTGTTTTAATTGTGATATTAGAGTTTTAACACTGCTGCCCAGTAGTAAACAGCTTTTAAGTATATTTTGTGTATACAGTGAGACAGTAGGTACAAAAAGATACATACAAAACACATTTAAAAATAAACTATAAGCGAGAAGTAAAAATATGCAATTTAGCACATGGATCATTTTTTTACATCCAAAAACTGTACAAATGTAGCAGTCAAGCGGACAGCAAACAGTATACGGTAATGTAACTGTGTTCTTTATATGTGCAAATGATCAGCAGCAGTTCAATAAAATATACAAACAATCTAAGAAAATACCATAAAAGTGAAAGGGACCATTCTGTCATACGTGAACACACCACAGCACACAGTGTGAACAGCACAAAATTCACCCTCTGCATTTAACCCATTCACCAAGTGAAGCAGGGGGCAGCCAAGAACACGGCGAGGGGAGCAGTGCGTGGGGACGGTACCTTGCTGTCTTGGGAATCGAGCCCGCACTTTCTGATCACAGGGCGAATGCCCTAACCACTAGGCCACCAGCAGTAACAGTATTTGAGTACAAATGTAACATGGATGTGTTTTGTGCAAGTAGCCGAATGTTTACTGAAAGAGTAACGTTTAACGCACAAAGCTGGAAAGCCACCAGACCTTGTGTAAAGGACACCAGCGAGGTAAGTGATTTCCAGTTGGGTGCTGTTATCAGGTGAAGTCGGCGGCTACATTTAGAGGTCAGAGATAAGATTGGGATGTGGACGTTTAACCTCTGTAGACAGACACACAAATGTAGTACACTGAAGTGTGTATATATATATATATATATATATATATATATACAGAGAAGTGGGCCGAGGAATAAAAACTCAGGCCTCTAATGCATACACTTATCAGTGTGCACACAAACACATTTGCTCACAGTGTGTTGAGCGCAGTTGTCTGTCTGGGACTGCAGTGGGCTATAGCTTAATTAGACCAGTGTCTGCTGCCTGGTCCTGTGGGGCAGGCTGGAAGTCTGACCCATCCACTCTCTCTCTATCAGTCTCATCACAGCTCACTTGTCCTGGGGTACAGTGAGGGCGAGGGGTGGGAGGGTGAAGGGTGGGGGGGCGAGGGGGGGGGACCAGAGGCGCCAAGGCACAGGTGGGAGATTGAGGCTTGTCTCAGGGGGTTATGGGTGCCCTTTGGAGGTTTATGGGTCAGTTCTGTCCAGTGCTGTAGGAGATGGGGAGGAACGACATATGCACACTACTGTTCAATTATCCCACAGATACGGATATGATATGTTTTGTTGGGATCCCTGAAAAATAAAGATATTTCAGACATGTCCAGAATGACAAAAAGTTGTAGATAAGAAAACACTATAAAGAGGTAATTCTGGTATATTGTTTATCACTTTATAGATTTTTGTTGAAATCATTTAAATCCTATGGATCATAAAGTCATGTACAGTCTATGATACGCTAAAAGTCTACACCGTTTACACTGTTGAATAAAATCAAGACAATAAATATGACTAGTGATTAACTTTTTGAACAGTAGTGTGGTGTGTGTGTGTGTGTGTGTGTGTGTGTGTGTGTATGTGGTGTGTGTGTGTGTGTGTGTCTCTGACAGACACTTCTGCTGTCTGCTGTGACTGACAGATTGTGACAACAGCACCTGACGCATGACAAAAGGATCGCACATGAACACAAACACACACACACACACACACTTAGATCCCACACAACAGCTGATGAGCTCGCTGATAAGGTGAAGACAGGGCCATTCAGTCCCAACGATCACCATCACTTATTAACATGCAAATGGTTCAAATGGAAAAGGGGGGCTTCATAAGCCGTTTGCCTCTGTTTTCCTTGGACTGCTTTAAGGGGAGAAATTCTCATAGTAACAGTTTGGCAGCTCGTTCAGTAATCTCTAATAGACTTGCTTATCTTATAAAGATACAAAAGAATGATGTGCATTTTCAAAGGCAACAATACGGCATCCAGCATCAAACACATAAGCATGTCTTATTTAGCTTAAGTCATTAAATGTGGTAAGTTTATGATGACTGAGCATACAGTTTGCATAGTATTGAGTATAAGCTTCTAATACCTGTCAGATTATTTTATTTTATTTGACTTTTCATTTGTACTTATATTGTTGTTGTCTCTGTGTGTCTATGCAGCAGCAGCAGCAATTCCCTCTGGGATCAATAAAATTCTGAAATTAGCCTCACAGAACCAGTGCAAAACTAAAGAAACAAACTTGTCTTGGCTGATCACATTTGGTTGGGATGATGGGTAAAAATGGATAGATTTGATTTTTGACCGAACTAACACCCTAAAGCAGTGCTGAATGTTTTTTTTTCAGTTATAAAAGGGGGGCATTTGCACACCCATAAAACACATGAACTTGTAAGTGATCCCATGTCATGGAAAGCTCGACTTCCCATGCCGCTTACAAAGCAAAACGAGAGACTAAGAGACATAAATAAATAAAAACAAAAGACAAAAGCGCCATGGGCCAGCACAGCAAAAAGGGCTTGTGTGATCTGAGGGCAAAAGCAGCAATAAAACTGCAGTCTATGTAAAAGCAGAAGTGGCTTATTGTGTGTAAAGAGCCCTGTTTCCATTCCTGACGCAGCCCGAGAGCCAACACCAATCACCAACCGCACACACCCTCAGATCTTTTACAATTACAATCTCCACACAGGGCACACATGAGCTGACCAGAAACCTCTCTCTCTTTCACACATGTGAGTACACCAGAACTGGAAGTCTACACTATGCTTATGTTTAACCATAGATTTTTTGTTGTTCTTTTGAGTAAAATCAAGATTAAAAATAGGATCATGGGAACTTAAAAATACTTGCAATTATATTTAAAGTGTGCTGAGTAGCATGTTAATCATCACATATTAGCTTTTAGTTGCAGTAGGCAAACAGGCTCTAACAAATCATTATATTACATTTCATTTGTGCTGGACACACCCAGACCAATCACAGGCCAGATGAGTTTCTTTTGAAGGAATATAGTCATTCAGAAGAAACAGTGGTCAAAAAACAATGCAGCCTGTCTGTTATCAAAGGCTTCACCACTGTGTTAATTTTAGGACTGGAATATGTTTTTTACACTGGTATTCCCTAATAATGGCCCCAATGCAACTCAACAGGCAGACACTTGTTTCATTAAGTATTAATCTCTATGTTGAGTAGGAAAACAGTGACAGACCTAGTGCGAAGACTAAGTGTGAGGTTGGAATGGGATGTGGCAGTACATACTGCAGTCATCTACCGGCAGGGCAAATTCTGCTGGGCTGCTACTGGGAGTGAGTGAGTGAACATACATGAAGGGGAAACTAAATATTGGGTCCAAGTTGTACATATAATAGCTTTGTATAAAACTCTATAAACAGAGTATCAGTGCCCATGAAATTGGTGGTATCAGAATCTTAAAAATCTACCAATAAGAAACTCTATTCAGCATTTAACAGCATCAATACAGGCCATGCAGCCTGAACGTTCTATCCTAATTAAATTAAAAACAATTAAGGCTTTTCCAACAACCACATATCCAGGCCATCATCTGCTGATTAATGTAGTAATAAAGGCTCTGTGAAAACAATACAATCACATGCAGACTAAACACACCACCCAGTTGGTGTGTTTACCCGTCTGCAGAAGGACTGAGGTGACACTTATTATCAGCCGTCTCCTGCATCAGCTTACCTTCAGAATTTGCTTAGGCTTCAAAGTGGCATCAGCCTGGTAAAGGCCATTGTGTGTGTTGTGTGTGTTGTGTGTGTGTGTGTGTGTTTGTGAGTGAAGAAGGCCAGCAGTAAACAGGTTGATAACAGCGTCCAAGGACAATGTGCATATCTGTGTTTCAAAGAGCTGATTTTCCGCTTGGCTGGGTGTGTGTGAGAGTGGGCCACTGGCCCCACTGGAGCTCAGAAGGCTATAGTCAAAACAGTCACACACGCACACACACAGCGCCTGTATGGCCCTCCAGACTGCGTCGATGCGGGAGGCTTCAGCACTTTTCCCACTGTTTTATAAATACTGCTTCTCCACTTGCCGCTGTATGCGTATATATGTGACCGTGTGTGTGTGTGTGTATATGTGTGTGTGTGTGTGTGTGTGTGTGTGTGTATGCCTTAGAGCCACCGTGACCAGCTATAAGCTAAAAGTAGAGAGCAATACCATCAGCAGTGGGGAGGTGTAGTGGCAGTGCTGGCCTTTAGAGTGACCACATGTGTGTGAATAAACTGGGCTACATTCACATTTCAGAACTGAACACCAGACAGACAAATTGGATCGTTCCGTATATCTGATTTCACCCCGACATATTTTCTGCATTTCTGAACAACAAAAAGGAAATCAGAACTTTTTCCAACCAGATTTAAGCCGCATTTGTAGGTTTCAGATCTGATTAGAACTATATGTCTGGACGTGGGACTTAGTATGACAAGTCAGCTCAGATATCAACTGCTTATTTTGTTTTTAATCATTTGTGCGGTTGTTGATGCCAGAACGTGATGTCTGATGTCAGAAAGTTGGTGCATCACCTATTTCTTAAACAGGAAAAGTCAAAGCCCTTAAGCTCAACACTAACAAATTTGTTAGTTAAAGAATGTTAGACATCAAGATCTAGACCGCTGGATGCTATCGCTAAGTTCTGCCACACCCTAGACGGTGTACTCACAACGGCGTTGTTACCATAGCAACCAGTTAGAGACGGCAGAAGGCTGGACCAAGGCTGTGTGTTTTTGTGGGTCTGAGGGTGTGAGAAGGGTCTAAAAAGGATGAAACAATTCAAGCCTAAATTCCAGTAAACCTCCCAGAGAACCACTTCAAGCTAATTATCCCATTAGAGACAGCTGTGTAAGAGTTTATCTCTGCGCTCATTGACCAAACATCTAACTGTGTGTTCTAGTGTGTGTCTGTGTGTAATAAACACAGTATGTCTGCCATTTGACATAATTTAATCTTCCACAGAGAACTGCATATTCACCTCATATAAAAGATTATGTAAACCCCTTATACTCTACCAGTTAAAGGTTTCGCACACACTGATATTTTGCATGTTACTCATGTAATATTTACTAAATACACTCAATATGTTGCTAACAAATACATTTACAGTCTGTTCACCATTTGAGTACCTTCATCATTCATTCATTAATTCGTCATTACTGGTGTACAAAAGGCCACCTAATATAATTATATTGTGGATCAGCAGACAAGTGTTAGAAATTTGACAAGCTTTTAAGTGGGAGTCAAAGCGATGACACAGTTAACGAGTGCATTTAAAGTTAAAAGACTAGAATTTGATTCCCCACACAACCAGTGAAGAGATTGTCAGACATGCACTGTTACAGATTCTTTCATCTTATAAAGGAAGCTTATTTTATTTGATATCTATAGTTTGTAACTGAACATCTTCAGTTATGTATACATGTAACATCTATAACTGAACTATGCTATGCTTAAGAAGAATAAAAAACTGGTAAAAACCTGTAATATGCAAAAACTTCACAGGTAGTGTAAGCCTACAAAATGCCTGCTTGAATTGCACAAAGTATTAGTACTGCAATTGTAATGCTACATATTGTAGCACTATGCGATGCCTTTTAATCTACTGATTGGTCAGAGGCTCATTTGCATATTGCAGCCCTCTGCGATATCAGTATTGTAGATATCGATATTACGATAATGATTAACAGACATTATATTGTGCAGCTCTAATGGTACATACAGTAATACAGGCCTGGTGCAGTAAAGTGTTAGTAAGGGAGTAACAGTCTCAAATCAAACACTGGTGTCTGAGTCACCCATGTCTGGGAGTTCTCAAACTACGCTACTCTTTCTGCTTTAAGCTCCAACATGCCAGTGAAATAAAAGTGGACACACACACACACACACACACACACACACACACACACACACACACACACACACACACACACACACACACAC